>JAVGWX010000003.1:16041782-16199282 GCA_036924085.1 Ariolimax columbianus
ATCAATGAAGTAGCTATGGGCACTACGATGGGCCCAAGCTACGCCTATCTATTTAAGGGCCATTTGGAGTATCTCATTTGGTCTGATTATCAGAGCTCCTTTCCTCCAATGAACTACCAATACTTCTGTGTTTCTGACATATCTAAAGCTGGCCTATCCAGCTTCAATGATCCTGCCAACAACTTGTATTCAATATTCTGCTTCATATCTCCCACCTTTCTTACATTAGTCAACTTTCTTGACATCACTGCCCCCATCTGTCCTTCTGGTCTCTCCACTTCCATCTCCTATAGACCTACTGACAGACATAGCTATCTCCTTTATACTTCTTGTCATCCTTGATCTTGCAGTAACTCACAAAAATTGTCCCCAACCGCTATATCTTCGCTGCCAATGCTTAGATGATTAAAAAACTTTCTACCAAATGTCAACAACATGGTTTACTTTTTCCACAAGCATCACTACCCTGACTCTATCTTTACATTCACCTTTCAGTAGGTCATCCATATCTCACCCCTTCCCACCTGCTTTTCTCTGATCTCGTTAAACTAGTTCTTACTTTTCATCCTCATATCTCCTCTGTCCATGAGATCTTATTCCATTATCTTTCTATCCTGCATTCTGATATCTTCATACTTGAGGTATTTCCTGGTCCTCCTTTGGTAGCTTACAGACAGTATAGAAACTTGCGTGATGTTGATCTGAAGCCAACTCACCATTCACCTCAAGTGCCAGCAAGGCACATTGCCCCGCAACAACAAACATGCTTGTGTAATACATGATTTGGTCATCTTCCAGACATTTTCTGTTGCCTTCCCTATGTCAGTGTTTTAAATTAAAGAGGGGTGGCTCAGCTGCAAATAATCTATGCTGTTATTTGCCATCAGTGCAGCATGAAATACACCAAAGAGACTGGCCCTCAACTATGTGCTTACTTCTACCAGCGTCTGAATGTTTGAGCTCAGGAATCGTTCAACTTTCTTATGAGATGCTTTCAACCTTACGATGTGAATACATTCCATAGTTTAGTGCAGGCTCCTGTCTTTCTTCTTTAACCTTCCTCTCTTTCACTCTCTAACTTTTATCTTCCTAAAAAACGACATGCTACTTCAGGTCAGGTCAAGTTATCCCATAACCAGTGAGGTCATTGGGGTACATATGAAGACATCCTCACAACCCCACGCCACCCTTCTCTATCAGTGGCCACTGTCTGTGCCTCTTCTGGTCGGAGATTGGTCCATTCTTTTATGTTGTCCTCCCACCTTTTTTTGGGATGGCCTCTTCGACGTCTGCCTTGCACCTTTCCGTGCAGGATCGTATTTGCAAGACTATTTGATCTCGATATGTGAACGTACCAAGCGAGTTTCCTTCTTTTAACAGTTGCCAAGAGGTCTTCAAAAGGCCCTACTACTGTTGTAATTACATGCTACTTACATACATTTTATGTTTTCATATAATCATATTGATCATTTCTAATCTGTGACAACTGGCATACTATGATTATTATTTCTCACACATTCCTAGCCCCTTTCATATTGTATTGCACCCAATGCATCAGAGATTGAATGGATTTTAAAAAGGTAGACTTAAGCAGAGTAGTTTTATAGAAATAGGCAAAACAAAGATGAGAGAAGACCCTATGAACGTCATATTTATACCAAAGCTTATCCTTACTGTACGCCAACCAATCTGGAAGCAGCAGATCTTTCCCGAGGTGATAGAAAATATACCAGGTATGGAAACAAGAGCAGCCAGACTGGAAAAGGAAAGAAGAGTCATAACCCTGAGATACATAGAGAAGAACTACCCAAGCACTGACTGGATCCTTGAATACACTGACGGTTCTGCGACAAATGCAACAGAAAATGGAGATGGAAGGGTATTTCTGAGCCTAACAAACGGTAGAGGGATAATGCTGTCAGTTCAGTTCATCCCGTAACCAATCAGGTCGTTGGGGCACACATGAAGACACTCCCAAAATTCCACGCCATCCCTCTCTGTCTGTTGCTGCCTGTCGTATCTCACCGGGACGAAGGCCTGACCACTCAGTGATGTTGTCCACCCATCTCTTCCTTGGATGTCCTCGCCCTCTCTGTCCCGGTACGGAACCAAAGAGTTTCGAGTTGGTAATTCCGTTGGATCTCGCGATGTGCCCGCACCAGCCCATCTTTTGTCTTTTGATTGTTGTGAACAGATCTTCAAAAGGACCAATAGCGTCTTCAACTCTCTGGCGTATTTCTACGTTCGTGACACGATCTTTATATGTAACATTTAAGAGTTTTCTACAGCACCTCATTTCCATTGCATGTATTCTGCCCTGGATATCTGCTGTAATGGTCCAGGTCTCGCAGGCATACAGAAATATTGATAGCACCAAAGAGTGCATTAGTCTAACTTTTATGCCGAGGGCGAGCTGCTTGTCTTGCCATATAGGTTTCAGCCGAGTCAGCGCCGCTGTTGTCTGTGCTATTCTTGCAATTACCTCTGGCTTCGATCCCTATTCACTGATCCCAGATATTTGAAACGTTTTACCACCTCAAGTTCCTACCCATTTGCCTCTATTACAGATTTAAAGAATGCTATTTTATTGGTCATGAGCTTTGTTTTATCTGCATTTATTTCCATACCAAAACTCAGGGCCGCTCTATCCAATCTACCAATCAACTCCTGGAGTTCCCTTTCTGTGCTTGCCAATACATCAATATCATCAGCAAATCGGAAGTTTGTGATAAGCCTGTCACCTATTTTAATCGTGCCACCATTTCCTTTTAAGGTCGTCTCCATTATTCTCTCCAAGAATATATTGAAGAGTGTTGGGGAGAGTATACATCCCTATCTCACACCCACCGTCATACGGAACCAATCACCTAGCGTTCCCTCTACCGAGACTGCGCTTGTCGCCTGCTCATAAGGTTTGCAATTACCCTCACAATATCACTGTTGAACTTATAATGCTTCATTGTTGACCATAGCGCCGCATGCCACACTCTGTCAAACGCCTTTCTAAAGTCAATGAAGGCATGGTAGAGTTGTTGTTGATACTCTGAGTACTTCTCATTCATTAGCCGAAGATTAAATATCTGCTTGATGGTACTCCTTCCCCCTCGAAAGCCCGCTTGTTCTTCAGCAATGGGAAAAAGTAATTTCAGAGCAGAGGTATTGAAAGCTGCAGTAGAAGCTATGCTGACAGGCGAAAGCAATGAAAGCGCGGTAGTCTTTTTTACAGATGCCATGTCCATGGTTGCAGTGCTAAAGAGCCAGAAAAATACAGACTTAAATGATCTAAGATCAGTACTCTATCAACTATGCCAGCAGTCCAAACCCAGAAGACTCATAGTATAGTGGGTCCCATCCCACTGTAAAATTCAAGGCAATGAAGAGGCAGACAGACTAGTGAAAGGATACTACAACCAGACTCAAGTGTGACCTACAAAGTCCAAAACGTTTATTAGGGACACATGAGAAACAAAGCATACTGACTACACAAATAATTATACTTATTACCAGCTGAACAGCATAGAGCAGCTGGTGGTCTTCAAACTCCTCACAGGCCACAACAGACCATACACTGAAGACAGACGCTACTGACAAATGCACCTGTGGTACTGGGAATATTACCTCTGAAAATCTACTGCAAAACTGTCCAACATATGAAGACCAGAGAAAACATATGTGGCCATCATCAGTGCCAACACTAGACAAACTCAATGGAAGTGTCGACAGCCTCAGGATGAGCACTGCTTTCTTTGAACAAATTTAAGTTGGCCTCTGACAGCGTACAAAGAAGTATCATATTGTTGAGATTCGTTTGGTGTTCTCATTTGTGTTGTTCTTTGGCCCTAATTGATGAAGGACTTGTGGCCATAATTAGGCTTCATCCTGTTTCTCTTGTTATTATCGACTTTTGGTCTTCACTACTGGAAACTGAGACACTGATCTGGCCAGGCACAACATACTGATCAAGATGTTGCATCAGACACAATATACTGACCAAGACCACAATCTCTCTTCCATGTATTGTTTCCTGGAAACAGGCTGTTTTCAAAGCAGTCTGACTGACGAGATGTGGATCAATATGATTCCCATAGTAGTGAGTATCCCCCAAATGAAATCAAGCACACCACAACAGCCTGGAGGACCTCAGTCCATCTTCATCAGCACATTTGGAGTGTGAGGAAAGCTACTACAACCCGTCACATACCGCTCTTTTCAGGTCGCGTAAGAGTAAACATGCTGATTGTGGGCATTAAACATCAAACGCCTTCACTACTGCCGCATCTTCTTTTTATTTTTATTTTCAAAATATAACCCTCACATAAATATATAGATTGATCAAAAACATTCAAACTATCAGAAGAACATGTCAACACAAGCGCTAGACCATATTTATGTCTCGAATGGTTCCTGACTCTTACATCATGATAAGGTAGTAAGAGCACCAAGAACGCAAAGAAAACATATGCAAAAATAAAAAAGATAAAAGATCTATTGTAAAAAGAATGAAGATGGAAGGACAAAATTGTAATTGGTGCCAAAAACACTGAGTGTAGTATACAAGAACAAAAATGAATAGAGTAGTAAAAATAGATGCAATTTTTTAACCACCTGGACTAAGTTTAGGAAAATTCTCCTAATGGGATCTGCTTTAACAATGTTTACAGTTCAGTCATGGCTGTTTCTGGAATTATCAAGCAAAATCTTTCTTTCTCTGATTCAAACTAACTTTATATGTTTTTATTCACTCTACCAGTTTGAACTTTCTGAAAATTAACTATCCTATAATGTGCATTTCTTCAAATGCAGTAATATCAAAAATATACCTATTCTTCATCTAATAAAACAATAATAATAAGAAAACAAAAGCCCTTTTTTCTAAATATTTATTTAAAATGTTAAGTGAATTCTTAGATACACCACACATCATTTATAAACAGCAAGGTTTTTTTATTGCAAGAAAGCACATATACAATTAACTAGTGAGCTAAGTTGTGACAAAAATGCTGTATTTTCATGTGAAGGATATGCTTGATGTCAGAGGTGGGTGGCTCAGTGCTGTGGTTATTATCATGACCAAGGAGACACAGTTTAGGACCCCCGTATAACATATGTTTTCTACAAAAATATGAGATAAAATACAAAAACCTAACCTGCACAGGAGCTGTCTTTATTCATCGATTGTATAAATCCCCCCCCCCCCCCCCCCCCGATCTCCGCTATCAATATGAATAAATCTGCAAACCATAGAAACACAAAGTATCCTTTGATAAACATTAGCATGTCTATTAAGGACAAACACTATCATGTCTATTCAGGACAAACATTAGCATATTTCTTCAGGACAAATATTAGCATGTCTATTCAGGACTTCTTTTGCGCTCAGGTACTTGGTCATGCAAAATCTGCAGTTCCATTAACAGGATGAAGCCCAGTCCCCTCTAGGTCTGAACAGCAGCCCCCATACATCCCCACCCCCTTTTGCCTCAGCTCTACCCCTACCCCTCCAACCAGGCCTGGCTTAACAGGTCCCTGACAGACTCTGGCTTCACAGGTCCCTGGCCACACATGAACTTTTGTTTGTGTAGGATATCTTGAGCCAGTAGAGGCAAACTGAGGGTTGGGTGGCAAGACAAGATCACTAACTCAAGATGATACAACCAAAAGTTCAGATCAAAGTACTCTCATTCGAGCAGCTCAAAGAATTATTGATGCCTATCCCGATGAATGGATGCATGTATATACTGATGGATCATCAAAAATGATGGATCTCTCACTGTTGGAGAGAACAGGCACTGCCACAATCTTTTCCATGATTAGTCTTCAAAGGCTCTGATGGCTGGAACACATTCGGAGAATGGATGATGTTAGAATACCAAAATATCTTCTCAATGGGGGAATTACAGTTGGGGAAAAGGTCTTGGGGCCTGCCACTACTTCGGTACAAGGATGTATGCCAGCGGGATATGAATGATGCAGGCATCGATTTGGAATCATGAGAACAGGGCGCCATGGATCGTGTTACATGGTGGGGCAAGATTAAGCATGGAACACAGATAAAGGAGATACTGATTGCTGATAGGCTAAAAGTTTTTAGCCTATCTTCTTTTTTTCAAAGCACAATTACTATTGTCTGACAAGACGAAAAGAACCAATGAATGAGAGGCAAACTAATAATATATATATATATATAGGACAAACATTGGTATATTTATTCAGGACAAACAGTGTGTTTATTCTGAATCAATTCAGTAACGACTAAGTCAGCATCTGTAGTTTTTTTGTGCATTCCACAAATTTCTTACACAGAAGGGGTTAACTTGTAATAAAAAGTCTCTTCAACATGAAATATACTAAGCAATATAACTAATATGCAGCTAAACATATGAAGGAACTCAGAACGACTAATAATAAAATTATAACAATAAATATTTCTGAATTTGAGCTATGAAGATAGATATACAAATGATGAAACCTACCCAGTTTTTTACTACATTTTTACAAGCATAAGTAATGCAGTAATCATAGTCCCCATTTTATTGGTAATTCAAGTCAGCCATGACATTATTTTCAACATTATAACTTTTACATCTTTCAAGCAAATTGTAATGGGTTGTTTTTTTTTGCATGACTGTCACATAATTCAAACTAGTCTATAAATGTTAATATGTCTGAACCACAAAATGATGTCATTCACCAAATTATTAATATAGTTTTTATAGGATAGTTATACTACTAACTAGTCTCAGTCTGTGTAGGATAATAATAGAAACTAAACTAAGATATGTTAGTAACGAAATTTAACTGGACAATCTAAATTATTATAAATGGCTTACTAAAGTTACTACTGTGGACTGTGGGTGGTGCTTCATCAAATACTTACTAGTACTACTACTAGTAGTCATGTAGTGTAGTAGACTAAACTTTGTCTAGTAGTAGTATATAGACTATTCTAGATCTAATAGTACTGATAATACTCATTTTATTTAATTACAAGAGTTAAAATAAATAGCAGTCATTAAATCAAACGCTTTATATATTATATATGGCTCAAAGACTAGCTTCTGTGCTTACAACAAAATATTACAGAAGACTATCACTAGGACTAAGAATCAGTTCTGAGTTCAATGTGCGATTGCATAAAGATAAAGAGTGTTTATGTTTGTTGTGTACTGTTTGGTGTTAGTGTTAACTGTTAGTTAGTAGTCCGAGTCCAAACTCGTACTGGCAGTAGAATGTACATTACTTAGTTATTTATAGACTAATAGTATTTATACTAACAAGTGGAAAGTACAAAGACTTCGGGATTCTTTAATTTTAATTCCTTACTTAGAATCCCTATCATTCTACATACTCCAAAAGTAAATTAATAATTCGACTAAATAATGCTATCATCAATAACTTACACTTGCATTCATGTCTAAAAAATATCAACCATTAGGTTATGCCAGTTGAATGTCAAGCCTTCATTTAATTTGTTCCAGTTGAAGTGAAGGTGTACACTTGTACAGTTAATGTTATTCCCTCTCTCATCCGATGCAGATCAAAACATAGCTGCTAGCCCGCAGTAAATGACTCAGCACTAAAAATACATCATAGCCTGCCACTACCACAAGATATAGAATGCAGCAAATGCTATGTATTAAAAAAAAACCTTTTATATATGTATTTTTAAAAGCTCTAAAAGTAAAAAGTAAAATTGTAAATAATTTTGAACCACTATTTTATTGTTCAAGTTGGCCATTGACGCAAATGATGTCAAATGTACACATGTCATATGTGTACCAATTACCTTGAACGAAAATATTTGGAGGTTGGAGGTTGCACAACCGAAATTAAGGTAAACCAGGTCAGAGCGATTAACCGTTTTGATCTGTACCCGTTTCCTTTTAACCGTGGTGGTTATGTGGTAGTGTTCATGCGGGAGATGGTTTAAATAAGTTATAAATAAGTAATCACAATCTTTATTCAATCTTCCCCCCCCCCACCCCATTCTCTCTCTCCCTCTCTCTCTCTCTCTCTCTCTCTCTCTCTATATATATATATATATATATATATATATATATATATATATATATATATATATATTGTTTTTTGTTGTTACGGATCCAGCAGCATCCGGGCTGTCGCCCAATTGACCAAATGCCACGTAATGGTATCTGCACGTGTTTATCGGCTGTTGTCTAGTACCATACAAAGTGTTCCATGTATCTGGCCACGGAGAAAAAAGCATTTTCCTAAAATCATTGAGCGCTGAGCACTCAAAGAGATGACGACCAACGGTTTCATATGGCTGTTTACACAGCTGGCACTCAGAAGTATGTTGTGGTTGGATTCTGTTCAGGTGTTTGTTTAGTGGGATGTGTTGAGTTCTCAGTCGGAAAATAGTGCTCTGATCCTTCTTTGCCAGTTGATTTACACTGCCATTTACACTGGGGCTTGCCATATGTCTGTAGACCTCTCTTCCCGTGTTTCCCATTGCCCATCTGTTCAGCAAAATTTCTTTGTTCGATGATCTTATGAGCTGTTTGGCTGTTTGTAAAGTTGTTGCTGTGTGTGGCTGTTCTTGTCTTGATCCCTCCTTTGCTGGTCTGTCTGGTCATTGCCAGGTGTGCTTGAGTGTCCATGAATCCACTGCAGAACTATTTTGACAGCACTGGAAGTGATAATGGGGTCAATGTCTAGAGATATTTGGATAAGATCAGGTCTACAATGACCAGCAACTTCTAATGCGTGAAGAGCTGCCATTGGATCTGTGAAAATAACAGTGTTTTGGGCCTGTGAAGGAAAGACATAAACACCGGTCCTCAGATGGTACAAAGCGGCTTCAATCTCAGCGATCAGTGATCTCAGCTTCATAGTTGGAGCAAACCTCCCCGCAACCATCAGACAGTTCATCAGAGAATCCGTTAAGGTATTTTATATAAACGCCATAACCTGCTTTGATGGTGGTTTTAAACGCAGATCCATCAGTATATGCAGGTATCCATTCATCAGGATAGGCATCAATAGTTCTATGAGCTGCTCGAATGAGAGTACTTGGATCAGAACTTTTGGTTGTATCATCTATTAATTTTGCCTGTATTTCTGGTGTTTTAAGGAAAGCTTGTAGAGGTATGTCTTTTACTACTTTCTGTAACTCTTGTCTTCTTTATTTAAATCTTCTCTTTTTCGTTTGTCCTTTCTTCTGACGGCATGGCGGGATGCGTAGACTTCTTGCCAAGTGGAGACTTGAGCTGTCGTTTAGTGTAACTTCCTAAGAGTGTCAGAGCGGTACACCCCGATATTTGATATACCAACTGGAGTTGGCTGGGTCACAATATGAAACATGAAAGTCTTCTACAGAAGATACTAGAGGGCAAGATTCAACTGTCGTAGGCCACGGAAGTCCAGTGCGTGGTAACTGCTGCTCTAGAAGCATCTCGGATGTTGCAGCGTACCGGAAGGGAGTCTGACCAACGTATTGGAGATATTCCCCGCGGTCTCTTCTTACCTCGGGGGTACCAGACTGCTGTCGCTGTGGTCTATCGACCATCTATGTTTTACCTTGTCTGCATGGATTACCGCATCCTTCACCAGGGACAATCGTCGTATGTCAGAATTGTGGAGACCTTGCTTACGTTGGTTCCGGAGAGTGATTCCAAGCGCCTCTCAAGGGAGGCCTGGGTAACTCACAATTTGTCCTCTAGTGATTTTGTTAGTGTCCACGTCTCGGCACCGTAGCACATCGCAGGGAGTACAGTGGAATTGAAGAGAGAGGCTCGTAGGTCTTGGTTATGACAACCGTCCAGGACCGTGTTAATAGACAAGAAGGTTGCCAAACCCGCGCGGCGATGTTTTGTCAGTCCAGGTTTCAGGTTATTCTCCATATTGAGAAGACGTCCAAGATAAATGTACTCGTTGACATCCTCTAATCGTGCCTCGCCAAGGAAGACTGGATCACAAGTGGCGAAGCAATTGCGGAACTCTTTGGTCTTCGAGACATTCAACTCCAGACCCGCTGTCTTGCCCTCTCCATCGAGTAGCTGCATCATTTGGTTGGCTTCTGCTGTGGACTCTGTGATGAGCACTATGTGATCGGCACATCGAAGGTGATTGAGGAATCTGCCGTCAATAAGGAAACAAAAAGTGTCCCAGTTGCCTAGGCTAATGACTGATTCCAAACTTGCGAAGAAGAGGTTCGGTGAAATAGGATCATCCTGGCTGACTTCCTTCTGAATTGGTACAATAATTGGACGCTGACATGGACGAAATGTGGTAGTGCTGTTCGTTTAACTGTTGCTGAGAACTCTGATGTAACCAGGATCTACATCTTGTTCCAACAGTGAACACCAGACAAAATGCGGTTCTACCGAATCAAACGTCTTTTTATAGTCGATGAAGGTGAAAATCAAGGGTGTCTGGAACTCTCGGGCTTCCTCGATGAGGCGGCAGTAGGTTGAAATATGGTCCATTGTGCTGTACAAACGCCGAAAGTCTGCCTGTTCGACTGGTTGCGATTCTTCGAGAGTGGTGCGGACTCTGACAAGGATGCATTTTTTTGTAAACAGATTGTAAGTGGCAGGGAGGAGAGTAATCGGGCGATAGTTTCCTAGATCCTCTTTGTCTCCCTTCTTGTGTAAGAGTGTTGTCCTTGGGTTGTGCGTAGACCGCAATCCCAGATGACTTCCGCAGTGATGCTATCTTCACCTGGTGATTTTCCAGATGGCATTGACTTGACAGCATGGCGAATTTCTGAGGGCAGAAAGTCTGGAAGAGGGGGTAAAGTGGATGGTAGAGCAACTGGAGGGGTATCGGATGATTATATTATTAAATTAATTCTCCGTTACTCCGCCTGTTCATATCCATCTATTTCAAGAGTCATTTCTGCGCAAAGTATCCAAGAACTTCCACTCTTTCTAGCTCCTGCGACTGTTTCCTAGAGTACAGTGTTGGCCAGCCCGTTTGATCAAGTCACAGGATCCCACCCTTGCAGTCTCTGTACATTTGCAATTTTCAGTTGATATTCTGATGGACTGCGTTTCGTATGCTGACATTTGAGATATGATCTTTCTACGGGTATATTTTTCAAAGAATCTGTTTTACACATTTTATCTCCATATAGTTCGTGGTGTCTTGTTGGGTTTAGTAGATAGCAGGATCTGAAACCTGCTCGGTGATTGATCTGTACATTTGAATCCCACAACACTATAAGATTGCCGGCAACATCTCCTGGATGTCTCTGACTACCTCATGCCTGAACCAGCCCTGTATGCCAAAAAGTCCTCTTACAAATGCTAATGTTTGTCCTGACCCTGTGGGGTGAATGCTGGCCGCCTTTACTGTGAAGAGGTTGAATAGCATATATGAGAGTATTGAACCTTGCGGCAGTACTGGACATGTTTGCATCGGCAAAAAGTGGAGTGCAAGTGATCTCTCCACCAGGGCAGCTGATATCCAGTTAACCAGTCATGGATTGATACAACACTACTTCAAACAATGCATCAGGTTCCCCAACAGTGACCCGGTTATATGTATCATCGAGGTCTAGAGCAACAGCGTCTAATTCCTGCCTGGATTGGAATCCCTCGTACACATAATATGCAAATGTCCCAGTTTTATCGCTGGTTTCTTCGTTGGTTTGTAACTGCCAAACGTATTAGGAAGATTGTATTCATGTTCTAGGTTATAGATTATATATATAATAGAGTCTTGGCTCTGACAAACGACCTCAGGACATAGTAGTCAATGGTCACACTGCGGAGGGTGTCAACGATTTCTCCTACCTCGGCAGCACGATTGCACCCGACTGCCGCAGTAACTCCGACATACACAAGCGGATTGGTCTAGCGGCTTCGGCGATGAACGACCTCCGCCGTGTGTGGAAGAACAGTAGGCTCTCCATGGGCACTAAACTGCGCATCTACCAGTCGTGCGTGATAGCGGTTCTCGTGTATGGCTCCGAGACCTGGACCCTGCAAAAAAGCGACACATCGAGACTTGAGGCTTTCCATATGCGAAATCAGCGACACATCCTTGGCATTCGTTGGTACGATTTTGTCCGGAATGTAGACGTTTCTGCAAAGACACATCTCCCCCCCTCCCCCCCCTGTCTCGGTTATTCTGGAACGTCGCCGCATTTCCCTGTTCGGTCATGTAGTCCGACTGGTCAAGGATGTCCCAGCTCACCGGATTCTTCAAAAGGCAGTCAACAGTGCTAACGGCCTCCACCCTGCTGGCTGGAAACGCCAGAGAGGTCGTCCCCAAAACACGTGGCTTCAACAGGTAGGGGCTTGCCCATATGCCATAGAGGAGGCCTGGCAGCAGGCAGTTACAACTGGACATCATGGTGTTCATCCAACGCAACAGGACCCAAACGCCTAAGCGAACATTGTTGTTGTTGTTATGCATTATTATCTTCTCGTGAATTTTGTCATAGACATTCTGTAGAATGATTATTCTATAGCTGCTGAGGTGCGTGGAATCCTTTCCAGGTTTAGGAGTTGGCACGGATAGCTTTGGAGCCAGTCTTTATGCACTGATGCTTTCTCTAAACTTGCATTGAAGCATTTCTAATCTCTGCTTCATCCAGCTGCTTAATGTGACAGTACTGTACTTCATCTGTACCTAAAACAGTGTTGATGGAGCGTATAATACCTCTGTCTCAATTATCAAGTTTACGTATGCCTCTTTTCTGATGGCAGTGTCTAGGACATACTTAGGCTAATTTCTACCACACAACATTATTCAATTTGTCTGTCTGGGCAACACACCGGTTAACAAATCCGATACCTTTCTCTTCATCTGTCTTCAGGGGCTCTTATGTTTAGTCCTGAAATATAAGGACGAGCTGGCTTGTATTATTACCATTCATTTTTTCGATGCATAGTGCCAGAATTTCTGGAGGATATTGTCATTACCCAATCATGCTATAACTCCTTTCCACCTCTCGTTTTTTTTCTCGATTCTCTCGCTAAAACGTTAAAGCATTTTTTCTCATCTAAATAACTTCTTTCACATTTTAAGCCATCTCTTTCTGGCTTTCCGTCACTCGTTTGTTACCATCTTTCCAAGCTTGTCCTACCGGCTGACTCCACCAAGATGGTTGGACAATAAGGAGGCTAGTGGCCCTGTGCCCATTTGTCTGGACCAGTCAATGTGAAAACTTGTTTATGTTTCCTGTGTCTGTTTGGTTTTCCTTTCGCGATAAGGACGACGCATGACAGGTGATCACTATCATCTGCACTTAGTACATTCCAGTGTGTGAAGGGGCGGCGGTGGGTGGGGGGAGAAGAGACATAGCTTGATATCAATGCCAGGTTGATGGCACCATTAGTATTTCCAGGTCGAGATGTCAATTTTGTTGGGCGTTCATCATTTCTGTCTGTGAGGTTTGTGTCAAGTAGTGACTGACTCCAGACGATCCCTTAACTATTTTCAGTGGCATTTCCCTATTTCTTCGTTCTAGAATTATTATCACCAGCAATGAGACACTTTTTGACAGCTACTTCAGACAATTCCGCCCAAAAATACCACTTTCTCTCATCAATTCGGTCGTAGACGTGTGCATACAAATGATAAATTCTCCAATCTTGGTACTTACTTTCCGTTTCCGGCAATCTCACACAGTTTTCGCCTCAAAACTAGCCACCGTTTTTCTGGTTAAACCCACATCTGGACACACCTGTTCTGAGATATCCACGTACTATATGGCAAGTCATGTCTTGGTGTAAGTGCTTTTTTAACTTCATCCAATCTTCACCGTTTTTTTGGCACCACTTTTCTATGCGGTTTCTCTCGGAGGTTTTGTTCTGATGGCTGTACGGTCCGCAGACTTTTCATCGATCTCAGTCCTTTTCTTTATAGTGTATGTTCAAAAAGAGGGTTGCTCTGGTCTCTTTAAACTTCAGGTGCAAACACGCCTTCTAATATCAGGAGGTGCTATACTAACGATTGCGTAGACCTTTTCCGCTGGTATCGGTTTAAGACGTAATGTCACAATTCGGCAGGTCTCATTCACTGCCACATTAACCTGTTTCGTGTGTGTAGATGCATTCCATACTGATGCCGCTGAGAGACACAGTGCAAGAGCTGATGTGCGGATGGGGATGCTGCCTATGCATTGTTTGTCAGCTTACGCATTTTATTGTTTCTTTTACTGAGTTTTTGTTTTACTGCTTCGTAGTGCCTTGTAAGATAATGTGCAGTTCATTACAATGCCTCAGTACTTGGGTGTATCGTTGTGTTCAAGTACCTGTCAGTGCCCTTTAACATGAAATGTTCTTCTTGCCTCTCTGTTCTTCAAGTGGAAAGCACATATCTTTGTTCTACTGGGACTGACTTGGAGGTGGTTTTCCTCATATTATTCGGCTATTCTGTCTAGATCTTTTGTGAGCTTGAGTTCCACTTCCTCAAAGCGCTTTCCATGTGCAGCTTTTGCAGTGTCGTCGGCATATGTGAACTGTCTTTTTCCTTGGCCAACTGGTTGATCATGATTGTAAACATTGTATAACAAGGGTAAGGACACTTTCTTGTGCCATGCCATTCTTCTGGTTGCGCCATCTACTGTCTTTGTTAAAGTCACAGAGAAACGTGCAGTCTTGGTTATTAACTGTTCTCAAATCTCAATTTGACTGGCACTAGTGTATATTCATGTGTGGAGAGGTTCTTGCTTCGCGTATATGGCCAGCTCCTGTCTTCCGACCCACAAATGGATTACTATAGCATTTGTATCTTGGGCATGTGATAGTGACTTTCTCCTTCAAGCAGGTCTCCTGGATCATGAGGATGTCCAAGTGATAGGCATAATTTTTTGAGAGAGATTACACGCTGACTAGAGCTGTGGCAATTTCAACAATTAATTAAACCAAATTTGTCTAATTTCCTTCTACCCGTTCTTTCTATTGATACTCTTGCCTTCCCTTCCTCATCCACAATCTACTGGATACATCGACTTCGGAACACGATATCCGTAGCTCCAGCGTTGATTTGTATGGGTGGATTGTCGTTATAGTTTCTAGTTCTCGCTTCACTATAAGTTCTTGCTAGTAATATTATATTTGTTTCTGCGATACTAGTAGTTCTCCCGTCACTTTAAGTTCTTGCTTGTAATATTATTTTTTTTTCTGTGATACTAGTAATTCTTGCTTCACGATAAGTTCTTGCTAATAATACTATATTTGTTTCTGTGATACTAGTAGTTCTCGCTTCACTATAAGTTCTCGCTTGAAATATTATATTTGTTTCTGTGATACTAGTAGTTCTCGTTTCACGATAAGTTCTTGCTTGTAATATTATATTTGTTTCTGTGATACTAGTAGTTCTCGTGGATGATGCGGTTCTAGTGACCAAAAATGAGGAGGCTCTCCAGAGATTGGTTGACAGATTTGCCGAGGAGTGCAAGCAGTTTGAGCTCACCATAAGCCTGGAAAGGACGAATGTCTGCGCACAGGGAATTATTTACCGCATGGAAGATAAGATGATGCCAAAGGATATCCTCTATAGTCAGCTGCCCATTGGGGCTAGAAGAATCGGCCGTCGCACACTGTGATCCAAGGATGTATGTAATAGGGCATAAAGTCATGCGACATCCCACCCAAAAGCTGGAAATCGATCGCTCAGGGTCAAGCTGTTTGGAGACAGAAATTTGGAAGGGGTCCTCTGGCTGCAGAGAAAAGAGAAAGACTGACGCGATCGGGGGACACCCCGGCAAGCCAGCATCCTCAGCATTGATGTACGATCTGTGGCAGGAACTATCATTCGCGAATCGGCCTTTACAGTCATAGCAGACAATCGAAATACAGGAGATGGAGCTGAACAAAACTCACAGAGCGTCACGCGCATGATCTACAGAGACAGACACCAATATTGAATTGTCCTCGATTCACTAGGAGTTCCTGTCTGTAATACTGGTATTCTTCTTCATCGTTAACCCTGAAAAGGAAGTTGTGTCGTAGTTCACAGCGAAGCCGCAATATCTGTACCTTTCTACTCGATAAATGGGTTTCAGCTGGCCCTTTTTTGGGACCAGGTTTGCCTTTCCACTGTGATGTCCACTCTCTGAGTGCCGTCTGTTTCCAGGTTCGGTTCGCCACTTGGAGGCAAAATAGGGTCTTGCTCAGCTCCAGTTTGAACAACACAATTGGGATATGACCGTCACGAGTGGTACCTGTGTTGAAAATAATAGGACCACTGCAAACTTCCAAGCATGTCATAAATGGTGACTAAAGAGGGTTGTGATTGTACTAGCAATCACAACATATAAAACCATTGAAATTAAAGCGTCACTGCAATTGCTCAGATACAGACTTCTTGAAAATAGATCAGGTGTAGTGAAGGCATATGCTACCCATGAAGTGAACAAGTTTATCAATTAATCAAAGTGAAGATGTGTTGAATGATGATCGAATGTGCCAATAGTAGCAGCATCCGTGGTAGTTATGGTCTTTGTGGTATTAGCATTCATCCCCATCAACCATTAAGTGTCATGCCACGTAGCATTGGCGATCAATTCCTTCCGCAACCATCTGTCTTTTGAACAGTATAGCACTTCAGAAATCTTTTGTTTGTTCGTCCAGTTTCTCATGACATCCCATATATATATTTGTCTTTCCCCAACAGAGCCCTATACTTTTCCAACTGTCACAAGGTTTTCATTAATGTGTGCGTGTGTCTCTCCAATAAACCTAGCTTTTCTTTTTAAATTACCATTAATCTTTTAATTTTGTTTTCTTTATAAATGTAATCGTTGGATTTCTTAGCTGTTCAAGGTCTTAGTCAATCTGTGCATTTACAAGAGCATTTTCCTTGTGCGGGTCCCAACTCTTGTGCGAGTTGGTACTAGCCGGTGGGTGCATTTCTCTGCTTAGCAGACTTAGGTCTAGCAGTACTATGGTTTTTGGTTTGTGCTCGTTTCATCTCAGTTTCCAGTCGATTCTGTCTTGGACACGGGTTGTCCGGTGGAAGGCTAACTTCTGTCTCGGACACGGGTTGTCCGGTGGAAGGCTAACTTCTGTCTGGGACATGGGTTGTCCGGTGGAAGGCTAACTTCTTTGTTTTAGGATCGTGAGTGTTATGCAGCTCGAGCAAATCTTGCCATGTAGTGGTGGTGGTGCGCCCCCCCCCCCCCCCCAGGTGGTCTTTATTTGCCGCGCGGGTACCACAGAGTGGTTGGTGTGCTCCAGCGTTCGTCTTTCCTTTTGACTACACAGAAAACCAAGCGGTGCTTAGAGTTGTTGGCATGCTGTCATCCTTGACGCATGACAATGCCCAGATGTGACTGTTGTCTAAGTGATAGGCCTCTGAGACGGTGCTCAGTGAGGCATGTGTTGCCCATAGCAGGTCCTCCGTGACTTTTGTGAGAGACTAGGTTTCACTTCTATAGCATAGCGCTGGTATGACCACTGAGTGGAATATGTCAGTTTGCAGTCAGGCGTCTTTTGTGGCATCTATTGCAGCCTTTATCGAATTGAAGGCAGCCCAATCTGCTCGTTGGCGCCTTTGTCATTTCAGGCTTCAGGTTATTTTCCATGTTGAGAAGGCGGCCAAGGTAGATGTATTCGTCTACATCCTTCAGTGGTACATCGTTTAGGAGGACGGGGTTGGGCTCCCCAAAATGGTTGCGCACAGTTTTCGTTTTTCCTATATTTATGGTGAGGCCTGTTTTCTTGCCCTCAGATTCCAGCTATACTAGCATCTCGGCTTTCATAATTTATGCTTGTTATAGCCAGTGCCATTCTGGACTTCAAAGGTTATACATCATCCTCATGCCACATATCTGAATTTTGTTGTGTATTTTAATATCTTTCCTTCTACCACGTCTCCCATTTGATACATTGCATATTAGTATTAGGACAAATTTAATCTAAGCTAAAAACATAAATAGATATGGCTCTGTAACCACAGACAGAAACCAAAACAAAGCTCACATTCTGGCCATATCAGGCACAAAGAACAAACAAAAACACATAATGAATCCTAACAAAAACAATGTGAATTGTGTCCTTTTACCTCCCAAGTTCTTATAATGAACAGATAACAGTACAGTGGCTCATACAAATCTTTATTATTATTAATATGGCTAAAATAACAACAACCATGCTCTACTGCACGTTATATATACTAAATGTCTATATACTTCCTGCTTGATGCTCATTTATACCCATAACCTAAAATACATGTAACATAAAAACATGTTGAAAAGAAATCAATGAATTTATAGCCAATAAAGTAAGGCCTTCCATGTCAGATGCTCTTCCTACTGAAGTTTAAAAAACAGGAGGTCCCATCCTGTTTCAATGGCTGAAAGACCTAATCTATTTTAAAAAAAATTATTGTCAGATACGTCAAAACCTGAAATATGTCTCCATTGTCACACCTGATATATCCACAGGAGAATCTATCTCCTGTCAATCAGGGGCAAAATTCTGGCAAGTCACAATAGAAGAAATGACAAGACCTGCATTGTGACCTGTACACAGATTTTGTCAGCCTGACATCATCAACAGATAAGGACTTTGGCAAATCATGGTGATGTTAAGTATATCTAGCAGACTCATTATAGTTGTACGCCAGTTTAATTTGGCTCAACTACTGTCTGTAGCCTTTCCAATCACTAATGGTGTCAAACACGGATGTGTGCTACACCAATGCTCTTTCGCATGGTCTTTACAGTAATGCTCTCTGATGCTGTGCTTGGCACTGCTAGAACGTGCATATCAGGTACAGGACATAAGGTCAGATATCCAATCTGAGACACCTGAAGTCTTTCACCAAGGTGAATGAAGCAACCATCTTGGATCTCCGATTTGCTGATGACTGCACCCTTAACACCTGCTCAGAACAATATTCTGCAGTCCATCATGACATAGCTTTTGGTGGCATGCAGAGTCATTTTGGTCTCACAATCAACACTAAAAAAAAACTGAGGTACTCTTTCAGCCTGCTTCTGGGAAGCCATACTCTTGAACCAAACATCACCATATAAAACCAACATATCCAGGGAGTGTTAAGCCTAAGCAGTACTCTCAGAGAGACGAATATCGGCTCTGAGATCAACAACAGGATTGCAAAGGCAAGCTCTGCATTTGAGAGGCTGCAAGTGAATGTATGAAACCAACAAGGCACGAGTGTCAACACAAAGGTAAAAGTATATCATGCTGTAGTGCTAACCACTCTATTGCATGCATGCGAAACATGTAGTGTATAGCAGATATGCCAGACAGCTAAATACTTTTCACATGAGCTGTCTGCGCAGGATCAGATGGCAGGATAAAATTAGACATATATATGCTTCTGCAAAAAGTCCAGATAAGATGGATGAGACATGATGTTCATTTGCCTGATAGGCGCCTTCCCAATCAGTGGCTATATGGTGAGTTTAGAGCAGGCAGGCGCTTGTCAGGGGTACATATGAAACACTACATACAGACCTTTAAAATGTCTCTGAGGTGCTTCAACATTGATATCTCCTGGAAGCTGCTAGCCATAGAGCTGTTTCCCCTGGTGTGCTAGCATCACACAAGATGCTCAGACCGCAGAGCAAAACATGATTTCCAAGGCTCAGAGAAAGCGAGCCGACAAAAGAACAATGTATGACGACTCTGGTGACAACTCTTCACATAACTTAACGTCTTTATACTGGTTTAGAAGACTCTGCAGACTCTGTATACAACCAGTTTCATTTACATTACCTTGCTCTAAAAGATATGTGCATCCAATTTATTCTTAAATGCATTAATTGTCTCTGCCTCCACTACCTCCTGTGGCAATGCATTCCAAGCATTCACCATTCTCCGACTAAAAAAATATTTCCTAATATCTAATCTGGACCTCTCTTTAGTTAATTTGTAGCTAAACCCTCTTCTTCTTGTGGGTGGTTGTATTTTGAAAAACTTGATAGTCTAATTTATCTGTTCCTCTTATAAACCTGTATTAACCTTTTGAACCCGTTATCCCGATGAACCGGTGTGTGTGTACATAACCCGCGCTCCGAGTCACCGGTTTGACGGTAGTGCACACCTATCTTATAACAACGATCGTAGTATGGATAGACATGGGAGAATTTGCATACTACTTCCGGAATGTTACTTCAAAATGGTGGCTCCCATGAATTGATCACATTGCGACAAATTTTTACAATATTTTCATGATGAAAAGGCATTCAGAAAAACCAGTAAATGAGCGTTCTAAAAGGCTTACAATGGAACAAGCTGTCGAGATTGTTTTCAATGATTCGGAGGACGATGAATTAGATTTAGATAGCAACTATTCTGAAACTGATATAGAAGTTGAAGCAGATGATCATTTGAGTGATAACATGTGATCATTAGACTCTGATGAAGCTACATCTTACCCTGTTCCTGATTTTTCTGGCGATCAGGCTGTTTTACAGGGGCGTGGAAGGGGACGTCTCCAAGGTAGTGTCTCTAGTAAATTTGATGCAGTTTGGTCTCCAATAAATATATTCAGACCTGTGTCTGCAGTAGACACAACATTTATGGAACATTCCAGAAACTATTAATCCAGAAAGTGAATTTTTGGAACTTTTCCTGGATAATGATTTCTGGCACAATTTGTGTGAGCAGACAACTCGACGCGCTGAGCAGGTGAGAAGCCAGAAACCAACTAGCTACTATGCCACAAATTTTAAAAGTGTAGTAGTGTCAGAGATGAAAGCATTCTTCGGACTGCGTCTTCAAATGGAACACAGTGTGAGTAAACCACGTTACGAGGAGTACTGGTCTAGCTCGTCTGCTAACTTCGTGTCTCATACTCCTGGTTTCCGCACTGTGATGGACCGTGATCACTTCCTTGCTCTCTGGACTTTTCTTCATCTTGTTGATGAGGAGGACCCGGCTTTGGATAAAGCAGATAAACTTTACAAAGTAAGGCCTATATTGGATGTGTTGCTACCAAAATTTCGGCACTATTATTCGCCTTCACAGCAAGTGAGCTTAGACGAAGGTATGATCCCCTCGAAGAGCAGGCTTGCCTTCAAACAGTATATCAAGTCAAAGCCCATAAAGTGGGGAATAAAAGCTTACATGGCTTGTGAAGCAAGCTCTGGATATATTCTGAATCTGGAAATCTACACTGGAAAAGCAGACAATATTATTCCAGATCTTGGTGTTGTTGGTACCTTCGTTATTAGAATTTTAACTTCTGGGAATTTGGTCAACAAAAACCATATTGTTGTTATGGACAGATTCTACAACTGTGTAACTCTCTTTGACAAGCTGTACACTGATTTTGGTACACTTGCTGTAGGTACAGCAATGACAAATGGGAAATTTTATCCAAAAATACTGGCAGGAAAGAAGAAAATGGACAGGGGTCATTCAGAATTTATTTGCCATAACAACATTGTATGCCTTGTCTGGATGGACCAAAGACCTGTAAATTTTATATCTAACTACCACAACCCAACAGAAATTGGAACTGTTAGAAGGAGAAGAAAGGATGGAACAGCTGTAGATGTTCCAACTCCTCAACTTTGTATTGACTATAATGCTTTCATGGGGGGCACAGATGTCAACGACCAAATTTGTCTTCTCAACAAGACACGACGGCATTATCGCTGGCCTAGGAGGCTAATTGTGAAATTCTTTATGTGGGCATGTAATAATGCCTACATACTTATGGATCATTATAGTCCCCACAATACAACAGGAAGACGCTACAGGACATTTGGGATGTTCATGAATGAAGTTTGTTTATCCCTCATTGGGGATTATAGAACAGCTACTGCAAAACTTCACAACCGTGTCGAGGCACAACAGAGACTGCAAAATGTTGGTTCCCATCATCCACAAATGTCTCCAAAAGCTACAGGAAATAATGTTTGTGTAGTATGCTCATTTAAATTTAACAAGCATGTCAAGGACTTCCTAAACATGGCCTACAAAGACAGACCATTCAAACAAGTCAAGACAAAATTTTGGTGTAAACATTGTGAAACTTATCTGTGCCTTAAGGATGGGTCTACATGCTGGGAGGACTGGCATAATAAGCAGGAATATTGGAGATGATCAGGTCAGTCTATTTGAGATAAAATAATTGAAACAGATCACTTAATTTTGTCATTGTAACTAGTATTGTTCAGGTGTCCATTTTTTGCTTTTTTTCTTCAGGAGTCCAGGGGAGTGGGGTTTTACAGGCCAGGTGACCAGGGTTCAAAGGGTTAAGTCACCGCAAATTCTTCTCTTTTCTAGACACTGTAGCTCGGTTTTTCTGAGTCTTTCCTCACAACTGTAATTCTGGAATCCCACTATCAGCTTTGTCGCTCTTTTTTGTATTCTTTCCAGCATGTTTATGTCCCCTCTATGATGAGGACTCCACACCTGTACACACTACTCCAATCTAGGTCTAACTAATGCTTTATACAGTTTGATTATCACTTCCTTGCTCTTATGTTTAATATTTCTTTTTATCATACCTAACATTGCATTTGCTTTTTTCACGGCTACCTAAACTTGCTCACTCACATTATCTGTATGATCTATTATAACCCCTAGATCCCTTTTCTTATCTATCTTTCTAATATTCTTCCCGCCCATTCTGTAATTATGTTCCATATTGGATCTACCCATGTGTATGACTACATTTATCTGCATTAAACTCCATTTGCCAGCCTACATGTGTCTCGCAAGTGCGGTAGAGTCTGCCATACCACGATTGGACTTTACAATCATACAAGATCACATCTTCAGCATGTCTTGATGCTGTCATTACCTTTGCTTGAACAGTTTATGACAGCAATACTCAAACCTTTTTACGGACCCCTGCACCCCTAAAGCCAAATATAATTAGCTGCGGCCTCCTCATGAGGTGAAATTAATAGCCAATACACATTTTTCAAGTATTCTACATAGCCCTGTCCATATTAATAACAGAAAAATTAATTACATATTTAATTATTATTTTTATAAATTGTTTGTTATAAGGAGTCAGTATGATAATTAACATGAATTCAACATTTACCTAATGTGATGTTTTTTGGTCATCAGCTTTCAAACAGGAATAACGGATGATAATTTCAATTAATGGAGGTCTCACTCTACACATATTTCAGTTAGAATAAAACCATGTCCAACAATGTTATAGAAGAAAATAGTATCATCAATGACAAATCACCAATCAATTCATTAAGCTGGTCTTCTTTTCAATAGAAGAAAGTTTATTTTCTGTGTTTAAGAAAAGATTTTTCACTAACAAAATCACTTTAACCAAAATCATTAGCTTTCTTGAGATGTAATGATCTGAACTTCTAAAATATTAAATTAAAAAAATCGAATAAAAAATATAAACATGAGATTTGATTTGCAGATAGGGCTCTTCGTGGACCCATACAGGACTCTTCACAAATATCTACAGGATGTTTCATGAACTTCTAAAGAACTCTTCAAGGACCCATATAGGTTGAGAACATATGACATGTGATACACCAACACTAAATGTCAAAATGACTTGAACTCAAACTGAGATAATTCTACATTTGGTCCCTCTTGAATCTATATGAAAAAAGAGTAATCACTGTGATTATTGGTCTTACACACAACCCTCTGTAATCATTTTTCTTTTTTGTCATGATTAAAAGATTACAGTACATAAATATTAGTTATTTATTAAAATGAAGAAAAATGATGTTTTTGTTCTTTGGCATAAGTTAAAATCTTGTAGTCCATGTGTGATATAATTTTCATTCATACATGAATGGAACTTGTTTTATAAATGATGTGCTCAAATATTCAAATAGTATGGTATATTCCAATAATTAGGATACTAGATTTACAAGGTTATAAAGCTGTATAATCTCAACACTTGAAAAGATATGAACATTTAAATTGACACTAAAATAAATAGATACACTTTACAGAAGTCACAAGTTTTATGAAATGAATCCAATTTGTATTAAATATTTTGACGCATACTTATACGAATTTAAAAAAACCAAACCACTCTTGTAATAATAAACATTCAAAATGAGATAAAATTCTTTGTAGAAAGAAAATTTCACAAAATATCAATGCACATAATCAAGAAAAAACACAACCTTCTAATTATCTTTGATAACAGTAAAACAAGCACTGTAAATTCCTTTATGTTGCACCTTATATTATTGATTTACTTAAAACACAACCTAGCAGTCAATCTGTTAGTTTTGCTGTTGATACAGAGTAATACGAAAATCAACAGATCAGTGTAAAGACTGACTACTTGAATAATGCACATTTGATAAAAACTAGGTTAACTGTTGCAATTTTAGAAAAATTGATAAAATATTTACAACATTATTTGGTAATTATTATTTCCTTCAAATGTTACTGGATTGCTCACATACTTTTGTTGTACACAAAATACTGTAAGCCATGAACAAGGAAATGCTTTGAACTCCACAATACAAAATAGTGTTACCAATTTTGAAAGCTCTTTTCAATGAACCGCAAATCCTCCTCCCTCTTTATCTGATCCTCGTACTTTACCTATATCGCTAGCACAATATATGAATGCTTTCTGAGATACATTTTGAAGTCAAAGATAAAAGAAACCAAGATTAGTATTAAATATAAAATACTGTTTTACCAACTGAAAATCTTGAAAAATACAGACATCAGAACTATGACAAGCACTAACAAACAAGATGTTAGGTGTTAGGTATCAGTTGGAAACTGTAGGGAAATAGAATGATATGGAAAAGTCTATACAAATTACACAAAAAGAGAAAGGAACAGCTACTGAAGCAAATTAACACAAATAATAATATTTTGTTTCCAAAAGAAGACCTCATGACCAAAAATACAAACAGTGAGAATACAAAATAGAAAGAGGTAGCAACATTTATGAGAATTAACAATTCAAAATAAAAACATCATTATGGTTCAATATTAGTAGAAGAAGATAAAGACCTAAATGACTAATAGACATCTTATTGGTAAGTCCTCGATAGACAATGCAATGACAAACAATAAAGAATACTACACAAATATCAAATGACTGCTTTAAAGAAATTTTAAACAACCTCAGTTCTATCAGCAGAAATTCCAAAACATACTATACAATAAATATCATGAGAACCATTTAACAGAAGCAGTCGCAGAGCAAGAAAAACAATAGTTATTATCAGGTAGGCATGTCCACTAACAATAAAATGTAGTCCATGAACATACACATTTACTATTATTTACACGCAAGTAACATTTCCCACATTACAAAAAGAATTTCCTAAATGTTAAAAACAAATATTTAAAAAATCACAATACCTGTAGGCTACAGTACATTGTTTACAATACATCAATATCTTGACTTTGGTGAGTTATACCTGTGGGATCATATGTACAGTATTGTCTAAAACAGTTGGCTTCATTCATGGTCTAAGGCTTGTATTATCTGGCATAGTCACTAATACTGCTATCATTACAGTTAAAAAGACAAATTACAGAGGAGTGGTCTTAACACAACTTGGCTATGTATTTACCATGGTTCTATCATAGAGGAAAAAAAGAAAGAGAGAGGAAAGAAAAAGAGAGAGGAAAAAAAATAAAGTAATTTTGGCAGGATTGGATGACAAATCAACACCCATACTAAGAGGGTAAGGCAGTGGCAGTGACACAATGAATGAAACCATATAGCTTTTGCATTCAAGATCCCTAAGGATTTAATTGATCAGCAGTAAGCAACATGTATCATGATTCAAGAATAACAAGAGCACTTGATTCCGTGGGTATATTGATCCCCAAATAGTACAACCCAACTACTCAGAGGCAGTCTTGTCCCCAGGAGCTAATCCAGTGATTTTCTCAGATACTTCCCACAGTTTTACTGCAAGCTCCAAGTCTCTGGAAACAGGGTTTGCTTCTTTTTCTTGCATTTCACAATCCACAAAGTACTTGCCACTAATGTCCTTCACCTCTTCTGATACCGCCAAGTAGATACTTGTCTGAGCTCCTTCTTCCGCAGTCTGAAAAGAGCATAGTAATTACAAATTTAAATGACATTCCCCTAAGATTTTGTTGAACGTTCCGAATAAGTAAGATTACTCTTTTGTGTACCCTGAAAAGAACTTCAAGTGGTGGGTTGCAGTGACTATCCTCACATGCTGAGTGTGCCGATGAAGGTGGGCTGAGGTCTTCCAGGGAGTTGTGCCATGCTTGACTTCCTATGCATGTTGCTCACTACCACTCATTAGCCCGACTGCCATTAACCAGCCTGTTTCCAGGTAGATCTGCGTGAATATGAATGTTTGCCTGACCCAATGTTAGTCTCCTATCCCCTAGAAGAACATGGACTGACTGCTTTGCAAACCATTGCACAATAAAGAATCTAGCAAGGACAAAGAGGTCAGAATAATTTTGTATTTTATGTTGTTTTTCAATGAATAGGAACTTATCGAGACATTTAGTATGTGGACATGTAGAGCAATGTTTTGGTGGTCTTATTCTTGTACACCTCCACAGGCCACCCACCTATACAATGGCAGGATGGACAGACCGAAGACCCAGGTCCACGTTGGTACAGCACTGTTAAAGATTGGAATGAGTTCAGAATATTACTTGCTTCCTTGCATACGGCGTACTTGGCAGATTGATGCCGAGGATATGTGATGTAACACACTGAGCTACATGCTCAAAACATTTCAAAACAGAAAATATGGTTTGGTCATCTCATGAGAATGCAATCTGATCAACTACCACTGTGCGCTTATAAACACAAGAACTCACTACAAGGTATGAGGACGATCACGTGGCATATGTGTATATGACATAAGAGACATCTTACACTATGTGCTTAAAACATCAGATACAACACATGGACAAGTGGACGGAAAAGTCAATAAGTACTCTAATATAAATAAAGCTAATCAAGAAATCGACTATTAAGAGAAAGTTTTATAATGAACATCAAGATCAAACAATAGAGAGAGATCGGTCAGACAATACCCATCTTCTCTTCATTTGATCCTTGAAAAATTAGTTATTCACTCTTGTATTATATATGCAGTTTTGGATCTCAAATTTTCTTCTAAACTCAGAAGGCATCTCCACAGACTTTAAGCCATGTGAATCAAGGGTGTGTCAATCCCATGAGTAGTTAGGTATTGTACCATACAGGGATTAGATTGTTCTGCTCTTTTGTTTGATAGTGGTCCTATTCTCACCTATCATACTCAGTACGCCACAGTTGAAGATAAAGAGAGAGAAGTGGATCTAAAGGTAATAAGAGAAAAACAGCAAGAGGTGGAGAGAAATGTCATCATCATCTGGTTGGTCAGTCCTGAAACTGGTTGTATGGTTTGAGCATGTCTCTCCACTGAACCCTATACTTTGTAGTTCTCTTAATTTCAGCATAGGTTCGTACTTTAATGTCTCTGCATGCCTGAGATGTAATTATGAGTCTTGGTCACTCCTTCCTCTTTTCCATTGGATCTTGGCCTCTAGTATCTTCTGTAGATGACTTTCAAGTCGGATATTGTGTCTCATCCAACTCAATCTTCATTTCTGTATCATTTTCAATATTTCTCTTTGTGTGTCTACCTCAGTAAAGACATTGTCATTGGATCTTTCTTCTGTCCAACTCACCCTTTCCATTCTACGATAGCACCCCTTGTAAAACGCTTTCAAACATTCTTGGCTTCAGCCTCATACAGTGCAAATGACCATACACAAGTAGTGATTATTCTTTTTCTTCTATCTAGTTCACCAGTTCTTTGCGCACCAAATACGGTGCATAAGGCAAAAACAAATGATCTCCAGTTAGAACGGTGCGACGCCACTGTCTTTAGATCTTGTATGGTGCTGAGGCCCATAGTTGAGCTCTCTCGGATGATTGTTTTTCTGAGTGTTTCCTTGGGTCTTCCTCTTTTCTGAACGCTCTTTGGTGTCCATTTGAGTGCTTGCAATGGAAGATGGTTGTTTTTCATTCTAAGGATATGTCCGATGTAAGTCCATCGTTTTATCCAGATAATGGTCAACACATATAGTTGGTTTGTCTCTGTTCTTATAGAGTCTTCAAAATTTATTTTAAAAGACAGTTTTGTTTTCTAGCGCTTTTGTTGACTTCCAGCTTTCACATCCATATGTCAGGACTGATATTATAATTGAGTTGAATAGTCTGAGCTTGATATGTTTTTTCAGTGTCAATTTCCAGATGTTGGTGAGCTGATTAAAGGCGCATGAGGCCAAAGCAATTCTAGTGGAAATTTCTTTCGTGGCATCTCCATCTTCTGTCATTTTGCTTCCCAGATATGTGAAGTGCTTACATACCAGAGGGCGTTTGTGATTATCATAATTATTGGAGGACGTTTTTTGCATATAGGGGGCCTTTTTTTTATGATTCTTGATCATGTCAGTGATTGCATTTGAGAAATATTAATAATGGCTACAAAATAATTATTCTCTGACATTAGCGTGCAATTTTCTCATTTATTAATATTGAAACGTAGAATTAAGATGTGCAGTATCTGGGCACATTTAAAAAAAATTTGGCACCAAATGTCTTAACAATTCAATGTGTTATTCACCGGCAGCACTTAGTAGCCAAACAACTTATCGACAGACTAAAAAAAATCAATGAGTGTAGTTATCAGTGTTATTAATCAAATCAAATCCTTGAACGATAGATTATTTCGTCAATTGTATAATGACAATGATGATGAGTTTAAACGTCTTCTCTTATACACAAAAAGTAAGATGGCTGTCCGAAGTCAATTGTTTGAAAAGATTTTGGGCATTATTTGATGCCATTATGGAGTTTCTTGATCCAATGAAAGAGCAGCCAAGCATTGAAACTGAAGTACTGCGTAAAGATGTGGCCTATCTTTCAGATATATTTGAATAGTTAAATGATGTCCTTCTTAAGCTACAGGGGAGGGAACCCTATCAGTCTTATCAAAGTGAAAGGAGTTATTATGGGGTTCATCAGAAAATTTAGATTGTTTAAAAATAACCTTGGCCATCGTGAATTATATCAGTTTCTATGTTTGAAATAGTTAGACAAGGACATCTTGAACGATGCAGATTTGAAAATGTATTGCTGCCATTTAGAGGCTGTTAAGAATGACATGATGATCAGATTTAAAGATTTGCAGGGACTCAACATGCCAGAATGGTTGATTGATCCGTTTTGAAACAGACGTGGAACTTTTTAGTGAACATCTCCAAGAAGAGCTGATTGAGCTATAGAATTACTATGAGACAAAGGCACGGTTTAGTAATGATCATTACGAACAATTTTTTATCCAGATTAGGATGCCTTACTATCTACTTTGACAACAAATTAAACTGCTTATTACAGCATTTCCAACATCATATTTAGTAGAGAAAGGGTTTAGTTCTGTAGTGATGCTACAGCAAAAAAAAAACGCAATCGATTGCAAATATGTGACATAGGAAACTTGAGACTTTAAAAAAAACAAATATAGAACCAGATATTGTTCAGTTAGCTGTATCACATGAAGCGCAGGGATCACACTAAATTTAATTGGTAAGTGATTTTTTTTTATAACAAATCAATCTTTAAATGAATGATTGAAAACAAGTGATTCAAAGTAATGTGAGGGGTATGATTATTGTGGGGAGGGGGGCATTTACACATTTTTCTTTAGAAAAGGGTGCACCAGCTGTTAGGGTTGAGAAACACTGTTCTAGATTATTCTTCTATCCTGATATTCTTTGAGGTTAACAATTTATGTTTTTTACTGAAGCCTTTTTGCCATTGCAATCCTTGTCTCAATTTCTGTCTCATTGCCGCATCTTCTGTTATGGTTTGCCCCAAATATGTAAACTTCCGTACTTGTTCGATTATTTCTGCATTGATGATCGTATTTATTTGCTGCCTGGATATTACCAAAGTATTTGTCTTTGGTGTGTTTATTTTCATGCCAAACTCTTTGGCTGTGCTATTAATTTTTTCAAGCAGCATTTGCAATGTTTCTACTGATCCTCCCACTATCGCTTGGTCACTGGCAAATTTGATGGCATAAACTCTCATACCATTAACTTTGACACCCCTATTACAAATCCACATAACCTTGCCCATCAACATCTCAGAATATGCATTATAGAGACTCGGTGAAAGCAAGCAGCCCTGTCGTACCTAACCACTGTCTTATGGAAACTGGAACCGTGAGACTTTCTGTGATTAAAATAATCATCTCTTAATTTTCAGTTATAATGCAGTTGTAAATAATGAGTTGTAATGCCAAATTTATGAGAAAGGAGACAATATATATGAGCAGCGGTCAAGTCAAATCGGACTTTTTTTGGTAAGGAAATCTGAATCAATCCAGGACAACCTGACTTCATCATCAGTGCTGAAATGCTGACCTCTCAGGAAATCTTTAAGGGGTCTAAACGGGTGAAAATCACTTGGAGCAAGGTCTGGGCTGTAAGGTGCAGCGATCCAAAAAGTGATACCCTTTCATGTCAAAATGTTCCTTGAATTCAGTGCAGGCTTGAACTCTCCTCTGCCAGTCAAAAGCAGAATTTAATGTGCACTAACCTTCAGAAAATGCAAATGTTCATGAATAATAGTGTTTGCCCAGAGAAAGCCTTGGCAATTTCACGACAGGTTATGCACCTATTTTCCAGGATAAAGCGTTCCGCAATCTGGATATTCACAGGAATGACTGTGGTGGGTTGAGAGCCACCATGGTCAGGATCATCACTCACGGATGTACAGCCTTCTTTAATACGTTTACACCATTCAAATGTCTTGCTGCAGCTGAGATTATCATCACTGTATTGTTATTGTGGTCTTCTGTAAATTTCCGCAGGTTTCACGCCTTCTGCCATAAGAAATTTCATCAAACAGTGTTGTCCGCCATTTTTATTTATCTATCATGTGACTGGTCCATGTCAAGTGGGTCACCTAGCAGTAATAGGACACAAGTGTCCCTAACTAATGATAGTAGAACTATAACAAAAAGTCCCAGTTTGATTTGAACGCCCCTCATATTAATGGAGTCACACCCTTAAACTATATAACAAAAGTAAAACAGTGGAATACGGATATAAATGTTGAGTCAGAGCTACAAAGAGACAAGCTTGTTAAAAGAAACAACACAGTGTAACATGAAAGTAAAGTTGAAGAGGGAAGCCAACAGGTAATAAAAGCTTATCACATACATACAAAAGTTGTTGAAGTTTTGTAGCCGTATTATAAGAAGGGAGACTGCATGGCCTAGAAGTGAAGCATCCGTTTTCACAATCCCAACGCACCGGTTTGAATTCCACTCATGTCCAGTTCAGCAGACATCGTTTTTGTTTCACTGCTCTACGTATGGAGAGTAATGGCAACCTACCGAACTGCACACTTGTCAAGAAAGTTATAACAGCCAAATAAGTTAGTGGTTGTAAGAAGTGATGTTCTGCAAAGGACATGCTACTTACTTTACTTTTTATTATTAAAAGAAAAATAAAGCATAACACACTGTGATAAAATGACAATGACAGAACACACTTTGCAGTTTATCATATAGAATGGGGAAAATTAACAACAGAACCGACAACATTGCTCAAGGACAGGAAGTTCAGTGCAGACAAAATTCCTGAAAAGGATCAAGGTGGTCCTTATCAGACACTGTTGTCAGGGATGAAGTGTTAGCGACAACATTGTACTAGGCCTCAGCATTTTTATGAAGCTGGTGGAAAATTCCTCTCCTTTCTGCCTTTCTTTCCTTAACAGTAAGCAGGTACCAATTTACAGCTGCATTGACTGGAGTGATTTGATAATGTGAAAAATACACTGCACCTACGATGCAAGAATCAGGAGCTCTACCAATGTGCTATTCAGTTATGCCAGCTGAATGTAAGATGGACTACAGTGAGAAATCAATGAAGACTGAAACACAAAAAAGGCCCAGCTTCTATTTTAGCTGAGAACAACAGTCAACTGATTTTCAACATAATTAGGCTTTCATCAAGATTTAAAAAACTAAAATAATTCAACTGCGAAAACCCACATTGAGATTTTTTGTTTTTATTTTTGCCTTATTTCTTTAATCCCCAAGGTGGTGTGCGTTGCACTGTGGTTTTTATTTTGCGCCTGTCGGCCCAGTGCATCTGACTTCAGCATGCATTTTATGTAAAGGTCTGCTTCCTCCTACATTTTCTAAGGGTTTGCTTCCCCGGGGTAACGACTGATGCTGTGATGGGGATCGAACCCAGCACCTTCGGGCTATGAGCTGTGACACTTAACTACAAGCCCGCGCCGTCCCCTCACATGAGATTTACAAATTTGAATATAAAAGGTAAAGAAAATGATTTATTGATTATTTTTCCCATTTTCGTTTTATAATTTAGTTTAGACATCAAATATCAAAACCCTATGATATTTCTGATCAATAACAGAATTATTTAATTCAGGGTCACCTTTACTTATAGAGTGTCTGATAGCATTGTGGTACAGCACTTGGTTTACATGGTGAAGGTACAGGGTTCAATTCCTGCACCAGCACACACACTCCAGTCGTGTCAGCTGCAAATGGATATCTGACTTACTGTTAGGGAACTGGTCAGCCCTACATCATATATAAGCTGCAGCCTCATACAATGAAGTCTCCAACACTTCTTCATCTTTGACAGCAGTGTCTGCTATAGAACTACCTTTACATATAACGCGGATATTGGCTTAATTGTGTTGACTGTTTTCATTTGCGTTGTCTTCGTTTGTAAAGTACTTGATACAGGACTAATTAGGTCGAAATGCTGGTGCATGTTTGTTATTGTTATCACGTCAAACTGCATTTTGATCTTGTTTGTATTTCAGTCATTACTTATGCCAGCTTGCACAGTACTTGAAGAACCAGAAATTGAGTGCTCTTTTGTCACCTAGCAAAGCTATTCAACAGGCTTTCGGTGATGATGCCATGAGTATCACACAAAATAAGGAGTGGTACAATTGCTTCAAAGATGGCTGCACATTGTGGAGAGCGGATCACATTCTGGAAGGCCCTCAACAAGCCAAAATTATTAAGTCATTGACCAAGTATAAACCTTTGTCTTACATAAGTGGCGTGTCACCATCCGATGGTACTACCTGGAGGTCATCCATCGCCTCTATGATACTGTTTGACGCAAACGACTGGACCTGTAGCAAACTGGAACTTGGCAGCTCCATCCTGACAACGCACGTGCCCATTTTTTGCATCTAATTCTTGGCAAAACACAATATTACTCTAGTTCGCTAGGATCTCTATTTGTCTGACATGGCTCGGTGCAATTTTTGGCTGTTCCTCAAGCTGAAAATTTCAATGAAAGAGACCAGATTTGAGTCACGTGAAGATATTGTGTGCAGTGTGACAACCCAGCTGTACTACATTCCCAAAGAGGCCTTCCTGATATGTGTGCAACAGTGGCGGAAACTATGGGAGAAGTGTTCGGAGTCCAAAGGAGAGTACTTTGAAGGGGAATAGGGTTTCAAAACTCCAGGTGAGTAATTGTATTTATCCGGTCAAAAGGTCGGATACTTTTTGAACAGACCTCGTAGTTCTTACATAAACTTGGCAGTTTGTCTCAGGTTTATATCATCATCATACAGTTTACCCTTCAGCTAGGATTGAGAGAGACATACAACATTGATTCTCTCATCATCATATAGTTTACCCTTCAGCTAGGATTGAGAGAGACATGCTACAACATTGTTTCTCTCATCATCATACAGTTTACCCTTCAGCTAGGATTGAGAGAGACATACTACAACATTGATTCTCTCATCATCATACAGTTTACCCTTCAGCTAGGATTGAGAGAGACATACTACAACATTGATTCTCTCATCATCATACAGTTTACCCTTCAGCTAGGATTGAGAGAGACATACTACAACATTGATTCTCTCATGGAGTTGACAAATCAAAGAACATTTTCTAATATCTGTCTATTATTTCCCCGTTGAGACATGTCTGTACATCAATATTTCATTTCTTGAATAGGTATCTAAGTCTGCTGTGACCAGTTCGCAGTCTGAATATTTTAAGTTTCTTAGTGCCAGCCTAGGCTTACCTTACAGAAGATCCTGATGAAGAAATTAACACAATAGCGCAGTAGAAAAAACATGTGTCTCAACAGATCGGTGGACACACTACCTGGGTGAAGCACATTGGCAGTTACTCCTATGAATACAAAATGTGACAGAAAATACATTAATTGGAAAAAATGAAGTGGTGACAATACATAAATGGAAAGAAATTTAGTAGCGGATTACATTAATGGGAAGATTAATCAGAAGCAAACAAACAGCTCAGGGAAGAACAGGCAGGATTTCGCCAGGGAAGATCATGTACAGGTCAGATAGCTACGACCAGGGCCATAAAACAAAGACTCCAGTCCTTTCAACAGATACCTATAGAGAATAATGGGCATAAAGTGACAGGATATATTGACGAACGATGACCTATGGGAAAGGAGCTAAGACAGCTACTGGAACAACAATGAGGCTTGATTGGACATACACTACAAAAGGCACTGTCCAGCATGGCCAGACAGACTCTTACATGGAATCCTCAACGGAAGAAAGAGAGAGGCAGACCAAAATATACTGAGAAGAGAATGTAAGAAGGAACTAAGATTAAATGATTACACCTGGAGAGAGGCAGAAACATCAGCCCAGGACCGTGTATGCTGGCAGGATGTTGTCAATGGCCTATGCATTGAGAGGAATGACGGGTATGATTGATTGAAGTCTACATGTAGAGTCGTCTAGGGTGTTGCTTCAAGAGTGTGTGTGATGAAGAGGTTATTCTCTAGGCAGAATTCCATAAATTGATCTCCTCTTTTGTTTCTGTGCCCGGGATCAAGATGCTGCAGCGGTCAGCGACCCATAGCTGACTGCTAGCATCAGGGCCAGCGAACCATAGCTGCCAAGACCCTTCTACGCCTTCATGTGGGGATCCTGGATAACAGGCTGCAGCAGGGCAGACTGGCTAAGGAGAAGGGATCAAAGAGGGAATGCTAACCCGGTACTCAAAAAATGCTTGCTGAAGTCGGATGTGTTGGACCGAAAGGTGCAAATATCGCTGCCAAGCTGTAAACTACGACACAACGCATTCCGTTCTCTGGACTACATTCTGCTACTTAAGCCCTTTCAGGGTTTGGTAGTGGGAGATTAAGAACGAACGAAGAAGTTTCTGTGCCCCAGCTCAAAGGTTCCCTGTACTCTTTCCTCAAGCTTTTCCTTCCAATTTTTTAGTTGAAATCCCTCAATAGTTATCACAATGTCTCTTTCCTCCACTTTCTGGATGGTCTCCTGTAAATGGTTATAGAACCTATCTACTATTTCTTTTTCCTCTGCTGCTGCTGTCAGTGCATAAACCTATATTATTATGTTTCTTCTTTTTCTCTTCAACCTGAAAGTAAGGATATGATTGTTGATGGGATTGTAACTGAGCAATGATGCAGATGACCTTTACGACAGGAGGAAACTGACTTCACCATACCCGCTCTTTTCTCTCCATGAGAATACAAAACATCCACCTGTCTGGATGCTGAAGTAGCCTTGTTCAACCCATCTGTGCTCCTAATATGTCCACTTTAGTCCATTCCATTTTCCTCTAAGGTATGTGATTTCCCTTCGTACAGGCTCTGTGTGTTCCAAGTTCCAATTCTTAATTTCCTATGTAATATAATAGGCCAGGGTTTTCCAGTGTTTACCGCTGGGCTTTCAGGCATCATCACTATTACTTGCCCTGGCCTCATTCACACTACAACTACTTGATCTGCTTGGCATGTGGGTCTCACCATCAGATCTTTGAGTTCCTTTAGTTTGGGCTGTCATGGTTTCTTGGTAAAATAACGTGATGGTTTCCCCTTGCCTTCCACATTATCATAGCAGATTTACGATCTCTTTGACAGTACTGTCAGGGAAAGAGAGTGCCCTGCTCTGTTTATTCGCAAAGTTGTTCCCATATGTCAGTGGGTACTCCCCCTAACTGTGTTTATAGCATGCAGATGCAAAGCATCCTGATTTTTATAGTGCACCTCTCGATCAAGCAGACTGGTCTTGCTAGTCCCTTGTTCAACCAGCTTGTGTTCCCTGGACGAGGTCTCGATGGGTATTGGGACATGTCCACACTGCTGCTGTTGATTTTACCAAGCAGATAGTCAGATGATTTTTGGAATAGTCTCCAGTCAGCTGTACCAAATTTCCAGCGAGTTTTCCATTTGTGGCATGCTTCACGATGAGTTGTTATGGTGGTCAATGTCATCAAAAACTTGTAAGTGGTAAGAGTCTGTTAGATCAGATGAACAGATAGTCAGTTGGAACAACTAAGTGATAGGTAGGCCCTATGCAAGAGTGTTGGTACAGACCCAGCATCCTGCAGGACTGACAGTTTGGTTGGTTCAGAGAGCTGTTCTAAAATTGTCACTGTCCTGTTGGGTTAAAGTAACCCCAAAGGAGGGAGTGTCCACTGAAGTCACCAGCAAGTACAGTTTTGTGGTACTGTGCCTTGTATAGTTCTGGTAGGCTGCATGTTGACTGAGGTGTACTGAATACATTATAAATTATGTATTTTCCCCCAGTGTGCCAGATGGTTGCTTTTTGTACATCTGTGAGATGGGCTGTTAGTTGTGTGATATGCCTTGGATGTAATTTCAAATGTATGTAACCATGCCACAGCAGAATATATAGTTTCCGGAAGGAGTGCCACATGAAACTTGTGCATGTCAAATAATTTGGTCAAACACCTCTGAGGCTCTGTACCCCTTGAGGACTGTATTTGATGCTTTCCTATCAAAAGCCCAAAGCATTGTAATCTTTACACACTCATTATCTGTCATTCAAGCTTTGGAAGATGGTGGTCATTGTAAACCTGAACCAAATATCCCTAGATACCAACCAGCATATCACATCCCATGAATTGAGAATAGTTATGCAATGGATACCTGGTCACTCAAATACATCTGGAAATGACAAGGCAGACAGACTGGCTAAGAAGAATCAAGTCAAGAACAACAATACACACCAACAACTCTACAGACAGTCAAACAATTACTGAAGACTGAACAAAGAGGCTTGGCTGAATAGATGGGCAATGGGGAATACTGGAAGAGAAATCTACAAACATATAACCATCCTAAATTCCAAAGACAACATCAATCTCCTGAAAATGAGAGATCAAAGCATCATTTTGTGACTTTGCACTCAACACATACTACTTAAATCCAACCAGAATATACTCCAGAGTGCTGACTGTGCACACATCCCTATGAAACTGTTCAACACCACATGTGTTTTGAGTGTTCGTCGCTTGACGGTGTTAGGAAAGAGCTTCTTCCGAGGCCAGATAAATGAAATACTCTGTACAGAACTAAACAACATCTCACAAACACTTGCAGATATCAATACATGGCACTGGGCCAAAGGACACGAGTCCACAAGCTACTGAATCAACAAGCCAAGACAATATATCCTCATCTCAAAGGTTCCCGTAGTAGAGAAGTTAGAAATGGATAAGAGCAACATTGTGTGATCAACCTACGACTGATTCTTGGATGTTGTAATAGATTGCATTAGATGAACTTGTAATTCATAGATTACAAAATTGTGAAATCAAATGTGAGTTGAGCAGGGAGGAGTGTTTAATAGGTCTATTGAAAACATCAATATCCATTGTCTTTGCCATTTGTTGAGGGAGACTGAACACATATGGGTTTTATAGTGGTGTAAATTTTTTACAGTACAAAACCTTAAAATTGTCCAAAAGAACCCCACAAAACAAGAAAGCTTACCAAACAACTAAATACATTTCCTGTTTAGAGATTTACTTCTTCTTCTTCGATAAATTGATGTTATTCTTCTTGTCTGGTTAGGTTCATGAAGATGACGGCCCCTCACAGTATTTTGAGCATGGTCAGACTGCCTCTATTTTTGGTCTGTATAAGTAGTATAAGGTCTTGCAGGATATGTTCTGGTGCTTGCGCGGGTGATCCACAATCGCAAGTGGCAGTGTCTCTGAGACACATTCTGTGGAGGCGAGTCTTGAATCTGCAATGTCCCATTGTGCATCTGAAATTCCACATGGATTATCTGATGAGTGTCTTTGCTTCTTTATAGCTCTCTGGATGACGAGTCTGCGTGCCTCCACTTCCGGCTTTTGCTAACTCATCTACCTGCTCATTTCTAAGGATCCCACAGTGGTCCAAAAATCACTGTAGGATTAGATATATTTTTTGAAACAGCAATCTGATATTGTTTTTTATTTCGTGTGAAAGTCTATCTTGCTTAGGACTTGACATGGCTTGGAGTAACACTCCTGGAGTCTGTTAGAATGGCCATTTTCCTTGTAAATGTGCTTTGGCTGATAAGAATCCTTGTTGTTGCATGAACAGCTACTGCTTCAGCTCTGAAATTGGTACAGGTCTCTCGCGTTGGCATGGAGTGATTTTCTAGGTAGAGATTTACTGAAAAGTGGACAGTTTGGAAAAGGAAGACACAAAGACTAACATTTTCAACTCAAGTACAGTCGGAACTACTATATGGCCCTAAAGCTTGAAGGACAACAAGGTAGGTTTAAAACAAGATGCCTGTTCAGAATACATGGCTGAAAGTGGTATAATAAAGTCACCAATATTGATCTGGAGAAAATATATGACAGATCTCAGTGGAACATGACAGAGTGAAGACGCTGGATAGAGCAAATTTTGCAAAAAAGGGCCAGATGACATGTTCCAATGTAACATGAGAAATGACAAAAGAATACTGCAGGCCATCTCATTAAATAACTACACATATAACTTCATACAGGTCATTCCTTGACAGCCTAATTGAAGAATATGGACAAAATCATTGTGCTGACATGAATTATTGGATTTTATTCAAGATTTTCTATGTATTTGATATTGATTCTCATTTAATTTAGTCTGGTGACTTCTGTAAATTTTCATGTAAAATGATATTTTCTAACCTTTCTGGTTTCAGCATGAAACTTCATGCATATTTTGAGATCTCTCATTATGAATTAATCAGAATTTATAACTAACTCACATTATAGCTCTTTCATTAACCTCCAGTAACATGTACATTACCTGTTCCTTCCAACCGTCTTGCCAGCTCACGTGTAAAAAGTATTAATGCCAACTTGCTGTCAAAGTAGCGAGTACGATAATTGAAAGACTTCTCCCCCTGCAGGTTATTGAAGTCAATAGTGCCAAACTTGTTAACAACTGATGAGATATTGACAACACGACTTGGTGCAGACTTCTTCATTAGATCTGTAGAATATTTATACCTAAAATATACGAGGCAAACTATTTCAAGCTCACTTTTTTTTTCCTGTAAATATAAAAAATTACAAAGAGCTGAAATGAAGGATATCTAATAAACGATTGACATCCAGTCCAAGAAGTATTATTTAATGTCAAAATCACCTAATACCAGCAGCTAAAAGAGTCGACAGTGGCACATGGAAACAAAATCGCATTTACTGAGACCCGCATTATGCAAGTATTTCTGACACACGTAAAGCTTCTGAAAATATGTCAGTTGTTTTATTTTAAAAATTTGTTTGTGACTTTCCGTTGAATGATATTAAAAATGATATTTGATCCCCAGAATGATAGTGCTATGACTGAAGACGTGAAGACTGAATAGCAGCGTGATTTGGACTGAGGCTGAAGAAAGTAAAAGTAGTGATGACATTAATGAGGTAACAACAAATGTGAGAAAAATATACATATTTTAAGTGCTAACAAACATTTTTGTTATGATAGTTCAGGTGATAAATAACTCAGTTCTGTGTTTTTCAAAATAATAAAAGCTAGTTCATTTAAAAAAATAATTTTTGTGTACCAAAATTAAAAAAACAAAAGATTTTTAAAACAGTTATTGCCTCGGATATTTAGATTCAAATTAGTAAATTAGGCCTGACAGTAAAGTGTTAAATAGGCAAAAAAACAACATGGTTATATGTGTACCACTTGCCCAGTTATTTTTCTCTCCAGAGTTAACCCATTCCTTCCCTTTGTTTATAGTCTCAATTGAGTTAACATGTCCAATCAAACACTGCCATCCTTTGTTTCTCTGTAAACTCATGACCAGCTGTCATATTTTATAAAAGAATTAAACATCAATTATTATGTTTACCCATGTTGTCAAAGAAATGAAAAGCTTTTCATGATGATGGCCATATGTACAATAAAAATTAGAAAGTATCATGTACTGGTCCAAAAGGCTGACGATCGACTTAATTATGATGCAGAAAGTCAGGCAATCAAAGTGAAAACTGGAAATTGTTGAACATCAATATTGGTCCACAACCTGTTGTATTTCTGACAGAACCCCAAGCACTGAAGTCCAGGGAACTGCCAGGTTAACAGGCTCTACTGTATGAACTGAGCAACCAGTGTGAGAATGCCATGCAGTGGACACCTTCTCATTGTGGAATAGCTAGAAATGAGTGGGCAGATTGACTGGTAATGGAGAGTGATGCTAACAATCAACCAGATGTACCATTTACATACCAACAGAAGAAAAGGATGATCAAATCAATCGGAGAGCCATCACATAACACAAGACAATTACCGGTACTACAATAGACAGACAAGAACAAACTGTCGTGTTACTCCTCAACAGGACTTGACTCTGGCAACATAGTCTTGTGTACATGCAGACAGGCATCCCAGACTGCAGAGCACAACTATAGAACTGTCCCAAAAATGATATACTGAAACAAACTCACTAGCCTAGAAAAACAACGCTGGAAGAGAAACTTTATGGACCTAAATGTGAACTACAAGAACAGTGAAGTTTATACAAGAGACAACATTGCAGATATAGACATATTTTCAAGCGAATGAACGAAGACGTAGTACTGTAACCACTGTTATGCATATACATATAAGTTTGGCAAATAAATGATTCTATCAATTTCAACTTTAATGCTGTGATGTTGCTCTATTTCCACTTTCATTAACATTTTTTCTCTCAAAATGTTTCAACCATAATTGTTTGATGATGACATTTTAAAAACTATTTCAATAATTGCTGACTTGTTCAGAACCATTTGAGATGTACCATTGTCCATAATTTGAAAGTACATGTGCATTGTTTGTATTTCTATTTGAATCTCTTATCTACTATTATTTCTAATACCAGGTTGACCAACAAAAACAAGAGTGAACAGTGAGAAGACATTGAATAGATAGAAAACAGGAATACAGTGGACATCTGATAATCAGCTGGATGGTATTGATATACAAGGAAAGCTAGATTAACATATGTAGCATTAAAGGTTGGATTGGAGATTAGCGTGAATGAAATAAAGGAATTGAGAATAAATAACAAACAAAGAGATCTGACAAAAGATTAATCATCAGATAATTGAAGAAGTGCACAATTTTACCTATTTTAGAAGTAACATTGATAAAGACAGGAAAAATCCCAGATGTCAATGCCAGGATTAGCAGAGTCAGATTTGATGTCAACTCTCTTTATCCATATGGAACTGGGCAGCATTCTCCATGGAGAATAAGATTAGGCTATTTAGCAAAGATGAAACATTGGTCCTGCTATATGGTTCTGAGATACAGCATGTGACTAAGGTTGTCGTCCTCAGACTGCAAACTTTCATTAACAAGTTTCCTCATCACATACTTCATGTTAGAGATGGCCAAAGGTAATGGCAAATAGAGATTTGTGGAAGAGACAATGGCAACAAACAATACAGCAGGAAATTGGACAGAGAAATTGAGGGCGAATAGATCACACCCTTAAAAAGAAGCCAGAAAGCATAACCAGACATGTACTCGCTCAATTGCAACCCACAATGAAAGAGACAAGTGGGAAGGCCAAGGAACAGCAGGTGGCAAACGGTCAAGAAGGAAGTCAGTTCAATCAAGGTCTCATTGGTGGAAAGCATATGTTGCTGAAAGGGGAACCAGAGATGTAAATTATGGATGATTATTGACATATTTGTAAAGCCATTTAACACTTAACAAATGTATTCTTTATTCTGGCCATGTTTGCTGTCGTGACAACATTTTGTATATCAAGAACATAATTGTGGAAATATAACACAGACCTGCAATTGTTTTGGTGTATTTTACTGGCAAAGTGAAATAAATAATGTTAACCAATTTACAGGGGGGACGGCGTGGCCTAGTGGATAAGTGGCACGGCTCACAATCCGAAGGTGCTGGGTTCGATCCCCATCACAGCACCTGCCGTTACCCCGGGGAAGCAAACCCTTAGAAAATGCAGGAGGAAGCAGACCCTTACATAAAATGCATGCTGAAGTCGGATGCATTGGGCCGACAGGCGCAAAATAAAAACTACAGTGCAACGCACACCGCCTTGGGGATTAGAGAAATAAGGCGAACGCAAAAAAAAAAAAAAAAAAAAAAAAAAAAAAAAAAAAAAAAAAAAAAAAAAAAAAAAAAACAATTTACAGAATGTTGTCACAAAGTTAAAGTTTCTCTTGCAGATCTATCAGATATGTCTGACTTTCTCAAAGAGATTTTAACAGAAAATTGAGTGAAGGTTAAATATTACCAAACATATATAAGAAAATACAATGAGGCATTCAATTTCACTACCATTGCTGCATTAAACACAGCACATTATATGACAGGACCCTATTTTATTTGAACTCATGAACAAATTTACCACAGAGATTCTCCATTTATTCAAACCAGGACAGCAAACCTAGTGCTACATATTTAACACTAGCAAAGCAACAAACAAATGTTTATACACTAACACCTAGGTTACTACAGTAACATTTTAGGAATCAAAATAGCGCTGCAGTTAATTTCATTTATAAAATTATAAGTTTGGCAAATAAATGTTATGTTAGTTGTAAATGACGTTGATTTTCTTCTATTTGCATGTTTTTCATTTATTTTCCAAATGATTTTTATCTATAATTGTTTCACATTGATATTTTTTCAATTTTGATCAGTACTCAATGGCTATTATTCAAAATTTGAAATGAGATAATGTGCATTGTTTGTATTTTTATTTGTCCTCATTTTTTAAATTTTTTTCCATTTACCCAATTTTGCAATATGATAAGGATCAATGTTATAAACCATTTACGGACCAACTACCCCGCCAAATAAAAATTTGCCTATGGTCCAACTACCCCGAAAGATAGTAGCTTCTCTCGCTGTTACATAGCAACATAATCTCACATCGCGTGAGAACTGCAACTAATGACGTATTTCCAGGTATGAAAAGAGATTTAAAATTGCTCAATATTTCCAATTTCTGTGATTTTTTTAAACTACTGCACTTGAATTGATTGAATCTTTGCTGCGTTGCTGAGAGATGACAACACCCTTGATGGGTGTTCAGAAGATTCGGCTGAATTCAATGTGGAAATTGAATGCGGCAATTTAGAAGGCACTAGACCTAGACAACGAGTAGAGTGAGGTTGTGAATAATGAAATCGTCGAATGTTTATTGGAATTAATAGCGACTATACAAGAGCTGGGTCAAGTAGTGTTTTTGACAGATGGATTCTGGTCAACACAGCATACCGCTGTAGGAATTTTGTGGAATGTTTTGTACCTAAACACAATTTAAATGCTGATGCTGCAACCATACGACCCCTTCAGTTTACTTACAAATGAACAGTTTTATATGCTGAGCAGAGACAACAAATTGTTAGTGGAAGCCATGCTCACCAGAAGAAATGTAAAGTTTCTGCTACATCAATTTTATGTTTGACATAGTCGCACTGTCTGAAACAAACCTATATAGACGTTTACTGGCCATCTGATAATGGACACATCAAAGAATATATTTTTAAAAAATTGACTCAGAGAAGGCTGTTCCTCGAGGTCCAAGTCAGGTTGTGACCTACTTCATAAAGTTTGATGGAGATATTCAGAAAAACTTATCCTCATCCTGGGAGAGTGCTCAGGATTGATGAGGCAATGATTGGCTTCTGTGGAAGTAATCAAACAGTATGACAAGTTCCAAGTAGACTTTCAAATAGTGTGACAGGTGCCAAGTAGACTTTCAAATAGTGTGACAAGTGCCAAGTAGAATATCTGTTTTGTCAACCAAATGTTGTGCAGAAATGTGTTTCGCGTCGTGCAAAGCAAGGCAGAAGAGACCACGGCCAATCCATTCCTATGACCAACATTTGAGTGGTGTTGATAATGCAGATCAGATCATACCCCCTTGGTAGGACATCTAGGAAATTGTGATGCTATTGTCTGTGGTTTCTGATGCAGGTAAGAACTGTCAACTCTTCCATCCTGATGAAGTCGTCTTGCGCATTACAACGCAATGCAGTTCCGCCTTGGAGTTCTAGATGGCTTGAATGGTGTTTCTAATAGAAAGAGGGCTGCTAGAGATGCAACAATCGTCCAACAATCTAGTCTGAATGCCAGGCTGCAAGACGTGTTTTGTAACTTGCTGGTTCAAAGAGCAAGTTGAAGACTGCTCGTGGATATGGTATAGAGACTGGTTTTGGCTGCTCAATTTACAAAATTCACCCACGCAAAGGACTGTTCCTTCCAGGAACAATTATAATTTGTGATATATATGTGTGAATGTATAATTTATGATTGATGAATAGCGCAATACATTTTTTTCTTCATAACAATGATGTTCTTATTACATTCTGCAATTTTATTTGTACACATGAATGCTGCATCTTATACATAATTCAGTTATGTATGTTTAATTTCAAACATCATCATTTTAGCAGCAGCAGTATTTTTTATATGAATTTTTTTTACTGCAGTCAGTACGTATAAATACGGAGTTACTTCCCATGCCCTAGACTTCAGGGTACAAATTGCGAAAATTGGGCTGGATGTAAAGGGTTAATAATAAAGAAGCTTTAATTGTTAAAATACTATTTCTTTAATTTCGTATAGTTCAAATGTTGGCCAGATGCTCTGATAGTTCATCATAAATATTCATAAAGAAACCAGATTTACCTAGGAGCAAGTTTGTTAGAAGAAATGGTCCAAAGTAATTGGCTGCAAACAGGGTTTCTAGGCCCTCAACTGTGACTTCCTTTGGTTTGCCTGCAGCTGAGGACCAATGCAAATTAAGTGAAAAAAAACAATTTTCCTATTTCAGTTTTTTTCAGTACTAGAATGGAACATACTTTCCGAGGAAATGTAGATGTCATCTATGACTTTTGTACACAAGTCAGTTTTACAACATTTACATCTAAAAGTAAATGTGTCTATGGTATAAGTAAGTAAATGGCTCCAAAACAAAACATGTGCAAGTTATCATAGACATCACAGTGTGTGAATGCAAATAAATAGAAAAAAAAACATACACACAGCAAATATACTTTTGACAAACTACATTTAAAGTCAGGTGGAACGTTTAGAGGCCAGGCACAAAAACAACTGACGAATGTGTAGATGTATTTAGTAACTTGCTAGATCAAACATAACTTATTACCAAAGTTCCCAAGCTAATCAAAAACTCAAATATCATAAAAATAGCTGCAGTAAGTACATCTAATTTGGTACACAAAATAGAAACAAAGCATTCACACACAAAGTAAATAAGTATATTCCAAGTAACTCTGCCCGTAGAATACTACCTTAAATGTGAAGTTCAATTGATTTTGTATGTACATTCAATTAAGGCCCAAAAGGGGAGCCAAGAACAGTAACACTGTAACCTGCCAGGAAATTTATAAGAGGTGGAGACTAAGGGTGGTTTGACATGAGATTAGGTATTCCACCATGTTGAAACTTGAAGGTACAAAAACCTCAATATATATGGGCAGGTCAACCTTTGTTGACTTGGTGTGTATTTGTTAAAGACATGCTCCATAGGGAGCTGAGAAAAGCTTATGGCTCAATGGTACTTTCTTTTTTCTTATTCTGTTATGCCTTTCAGCGTCAGGTTATGAGGGATATCTAGATCGAACCCACTATGTGCCTCATGCATAGTGGCATTCACAGGTTCATATATTTAGGTAAGCCACCTTCTTAATGGTTGGCCTTTGATCTTAAATCCGTTGTATCTAAACAGTATTGCTTATTGGGGGTGGGGGGTGCAGGGGAGGGTGGGTTTTTGTGTGCTGTATAGTGGTAGACTTGTTATGTGGCCAAACCATTTTAGTTACTGCCTTTTGATTAGTCTAATACTAGTGTTGTTCCCACCAGTTTCCTGATGTCATCGTTTTTGATCCTGTCTCTCCTTGTTACACCCAATATTTTTTGCAGGCATTTCGTTTCTGCTGTTTTAAATTTGATACTAGTGTCCATTTTTGACATTGATAGCATAGTCTCGGGATGAAATTGTGTTGTATTAAAGCTATTTTGATAGTTATTCAGCAATTAGGTACTGGAGTAATTAAGTATTGAATGGTACTATTCAATGTTAAAAAAATTGATAAAAACTGATAATTTAAATATTACAAATCTTATAATCATAGCTAGGCAAAGAAAATAATAAGACGCAGAAAAACACAACCTGGTTACATTTGTGTATGGATTAAATTGGTTTCACCAAACCTAATACTTTTAACACCATCATGAATCAAGCCTCCCTACATGCTGATCATGCTTTTTAAGATAATGTTTTTAGTTTATGTTTTTCCATCCTATCCAAAGTACTAACCTTACATTTTGCAACAACATTTTGAAATGCTCCTTTCCTTATTTCCATGTGTACTTAAAATCTCTTTTAACTTTCTTCAAAGTTGTATGTTTCATGAGCATAGTTTTTAAATAAATACAATTCAGCCTACCTGCCTGCAGAGTGTAACTTCTGGCACAGATAGGAAATAGTATATTTGTCAAAAGAAAGTAATTAATCATTTAAACAACAGTTCTGTGACTACACATTACCCATACAAATGTATGTTCTGACTTACAGACAATGCCAGCATTGTTGACAAGGATGTCCAGCCGTGATTCTTTCTCAATGACTTCTTTTGCAAACGCCCTCACTGAATGCATATATCGAAGATCAAGAACGCCAACAGTGACATTTGCATTGCCTGATTTAGCAATTATTTCACTCTTTGCCTGCTCTGCTTTTTGCACATCCCGACATGCAAGAATAACGTGTGCATTTCTTTTGGCAAAGTCCAAAGCAGTGTAATAGCCAATACCTGAAAATTCATGTTTTACACATAATTAAAAACTTGGAATCCACAAAAATGTAATTTATAAGATGATAGTCATACATAAATAATAAAAGGCATTTTAATATAGGGGAGTGTGTGACCAAGGGGTTGTGGGCCTGGTTTACAATTTCAACATGCCAGGCTCAAATCCCGCAGTGCTTCGTTTGACAGACAAAGCATGTCATTTTTTCATGCTACGCCTGCTTCTCACAGCTATAAATGGGTACTTTCTGTTAGGAAAGAAACTGGGTTCCTGAATATCATTCAACAATTGCTAACAGCAGTTTGCAGAGACACTATCAATGCCAAGCTACTTGAGATATGTAGCCAGAATAATAATACATGTAAATTCATCATTGGAACATGATGTGAGAAGAAAGCACTGGCATTGGATAGGAATCACATAAAGGAAACCAGATGGAAGCTTACCATACAGTCTCTGTTCTGGTACCTTCAAGGCAAGAGAGCTAAAGATATAAAAGGAAACAGGAAACGTGTGGACGGAGCTGGAACTGATGGTCCAGGACAGGAGAACTTGGCATGTATTTGCCAAGACCTGTGCTTCACAGGGAGCTGAAATGTTTTTATTGATGGACTGGGTACACCTCTAACAGGAGTAATGTAAAAATACATATAAATATTCATTACCAACAAATGGTGATTGACTAATTCCTTCTAGTCCCACGTGGAAGATAAGGGATAGAACTGTTGCTCTACACTAAGTACACTAATTCATATTTAGAGCAATTGGTTAGCTTTATCCGCACTATTGGTTTTTTATATATTTTCTGCAACAGTGTGTCTTATACAAGTTGAGCTAAACTCTAAAACACAGAGGACCGAACTTTGCCTGACCTCTTCCCTAATGACCAGTTAATCTTGGGTGAGCTTGCCTGAAGCACGGGATCAATAAGGCAATCTAGCTTACCGATCACATCAAGGTAAAACACACAGTTAGGAATTAATGGTAAAAAAAGGTAAAGGTAATCTCTTAGGAGACATTGTCATTTCAGATGAAGTGTTCAAGACTTCAATGGAGTGGATCTCAGCTTCTGGTGGGGTGATTAGTATACTTCCTCATAGCCTAGTCTTCCCTCACAGTAAGTCAGGTACCAATTTACAACTGGCGTTAAGCACATAGACAAGTCTAGGATAGTTATGTGGGCAGATACACAAAAACAAACAAACAAACAACCTACATGCATACTTAAGCATTGTACTACACAGTCAATTATCACATATATAATATGGTAGAACAGAATCAGTTTAAAAAAAATATATATAATATGATTGAACAGAATCAGTTAAAAAAAATATATATAATATGATAGAACAGAATCAGTTTAAAAAATTTTTTATATAATATGATAGAACAGAATCAGTTTTAAAAAAATATATATAATATGATAGAACAGAAAACAGAATCAGTTTGTTTTTTATATATAATATGATAGAACACAATAATTTTGTTTTTGTGTTCGCCTTATTTCTCTATTCCCCAAGGAAGTGTGCGCTGCACTGCGGTTTTTATTTTGTGCCTGTCGGTCTAGTGCATCCGACTTCGACATGCATTTTATGTAAGGGTGTGGTTCCTCCTGCATTTTTAAAGGATTTGCTTCCCAGGGTAATTGGCGGTGCTGAGATGGGGATCGAACCCAGCACCTTCGGATTGTGAGCTGTGTCACTTAACCACTAGTCCCCGCGGTCACAGAATCAGTGATATGCAAGTGTAAAACAAAATGAACTAAGAAGAACAACTGTTAAACAAGACAAAATATGGGGAGAGAAATATCTCCTGAATATCACACAATTGCAGAGAACAAAATATATTACAGAACACCTATGACAAGCTACTTGAGAAGTGGTTGCTGAATAGTAAAAACACATCTAAAAAAGTAACGTTTTGATTTAGGTCAACAGATCTTATAAATGCTGAAATATATGTTTACAGGGGCTTCGCAAGATGGCAAGGAAAAGTTTACAAGACCATTAATCTGGAGGTGAAATATAACATCCACTTGAGACCTAGCCTTAACAACAGAAAATCTAATATACAAAAAGGAGTAAGAACAACTAAGAGGAAGCGACTACAAACCAATCAAATTGACTATTAACTCTGATTATACATTACCACAGTGAAAACTGCTTCCACAATCGAATACAAAATGACAAATTGGGACAAGAATAGTGGAAAAAACACAAACACTGCAAAAATTCCAGCACATAGAAAAGATTAATAGGGCAATATTGAAAGAGAAAAGGAATCAATTCCAAAGAGTCAGAAAGTGCTAAATAATATACTGATGAGGAGATCTGCAGAAACTTTAGGAGGATCTATTAACTACTATAAAATTAGCAGAAATAGATTAAACCCGTAAAGTAATATCCAACTAAAGGAAGTCACTGTAAAAAGTACAGAAAGGTTATAAATGAGGCAACAAGAAATGGTTGGAAATGGAAAAAAATTAAAAACCACAATATTTAAGAAAATGTAACAAAAACTATGAAACCTTGCAAAGACACCAAACAATGAGACACCAAATATCAATCTAGAAGAAAATGGAAATCTGGTAACATCAAAGTGTGCAGCAAATCAGCTGATAAATGAATACAGCATAGAAAGCAAAGCAAACAACAGCAAAAAGGAATATATTTGTAGTTAGTTTTCTTTCTACTTACGTTGTTAAGCATTGAGGGGAGCTTCAGTCGTCTGTCCTGCGCCATGTGTGTTGTGTCGGTAATTGTTAATTTTATCTACCTACCTGCCCATTTGCCAGATCTACCAGCGTTTGTAAGTCATCAGTGAAAGTTGATGAGTGTATATTCTCATGAGATGACTGAACCAGCATATTTTGTGCCTTAAAATGAACTCTGCACAAGATATAGTGCCGACCATACATTGCATGTCTTCGTTTCGCATTGTCTTTCCTGGTAACACTGAACATCTTCCTCAAACACTTCATTACACATGCCAAAAGTCTTTCTCTCCCATGCCTTGGACAGAGGCCATATTTTAGCACTAGTAGCACAGTCGGCATAAATATACTGTTCATCAGTTGCTTTGTTTTGTTGCCAAACTAATGCTCAGGTGCCTAAGCAGTGGTGACAGCTGGGGAGAGGTTTGTGTTTATGTTTATGTATATATACATATATATATAGGAAAAATTAAAAAACATAAATAGGAACAAACACTGAATGTCACAATATAAGGAAAAAGCAATTAAAGCAGTGATGCTGAGACTGTAGGGAAATAATAACACAAGAAGTGGCAAACTGGGTGCATTTATTGGTTATTGGCTGGAACCATGTCTATATTTATCCTGTGCCATGCACTGAAAGACAGTGAACGGCTACGGCCTGCATGGAGCAGATTGTCATTGATTATGCCAAGCAGTAACCAGCTGGGAAAGAAGAAAACAAATGATGTTAGAAGTGGAAGGCAAATAATTCAAGGACTGAAATAACAAAAATAGTATTTAACTGATAGGTACTAAAGAGATGACAGAATATCTTGTATGCCTCCACCAGCTATGGGCATTTAAGAAATGCAAATATTAAACAGAGCAATATTTTACCACAGTTTGAGCCTGTAACTATTGCTGTTTTCCCAGACAAATCTGCAGAGCTGTCACATCTTCCAATTGATCCTTTGAAGTACATCCACACTGATATTACTATCACAACCAAAACAATGAAAATGGCCAACCACTGGCCAGGATCCCAGAACTCCATTGCAATCTGGGAATAAAAATGTAGTACTTTAAAACATAAAATTTCAATATTTAAACTTAAATTACATTACAAACAAACCTTCTGAGTTTGTACTTTCAAATAAGTATGCCCAATGATGAAAACTTAGTCTGTGCAACAAGTTAGTCAAGAAAATATGAATACATGCAGATTTACACATGAGAATCTGCTTTCATCCATAACATTTTGCCATCTGTCTATAATCTGTAATCCTGGTATTTAATCAGGCATAACAGGTGTCTAATGCCAGGTAAGCAAATGCTGTTCATTTCTTTCTTTTGCTTTGCAGTAAGATGGATCTTTGCATTACTCAGGCCATCTGTCCATCTGGTTGGTAGATTTTCTGCGTGGATGCTTAAACTTGTAGAATGTCACATTTTGTATCCATCTGTTGTCAGGTATACACACCATATGCCCTGCACATCTGTATTTTCTTAACGAGGTATCTATGATGCTATTGAAGGAGGTCTGACGCCTAATTTCAGTGTTGTGAATTCAGCCCTATTGAGTCGTCAATGTTCTTTGTTCCACTGCACTTTAAACAAAAAGCTTCTAGGCATCTGATTTGTATATCTATCGCAGCCATATACCATTGCTGGAATAGAATAATCACGCTATTGAAGGTGTGAGCTGTCTTGTTGTTTCTTATCTGTTGAGGTATGGTTTAATATGATAAAAGTTGAGTGATCCTGTTGCTATCCTTTGTGAAATCCAACGATTTAGTTTGTGGAAGTTTGTAATTTCTTCGCCCAGGTAAATGCACAAACTCATGTAATCTTGGAACATTTCCTCATTTGGTGTTTGATCACATACATTTCATCTATTTCTATCTTCACATTCGGCAGATATTTGATATATTGTGCCTTTTTTGTTAACTACAGCCTTTGATACAAAGAGGTCAGTGTAATATTTATTTTATTCTGCCTCGAATTCTGATCTGTCTTGGTTGTATCATCTCAATGTTTTAGTGCATTCATAAGCCTGATAAAGGTATTTTCTCCATTTGTAAAATCTTGTCTCGTCTCGTCTCAGCTGCTTTGATCAGTTTGTGCTTTCTATGATGTCTGCTTTGAGCCTGCGTCTGATCTATTTGTTCAATTCACATTGATAAATTTATATTTCTTTAGTTCCTGCAGATCAAACTTCAGGCTGCTTGTCAATCTTCTTTAAAGATATCTCCCTATTTGGTAAACATTTCTTAAAGTACAGTTATTTTAAAATTGTAAATGAATTTCTTCAAAAGAATTTTCAGTTATTTTATGAATTCTAAAAGTTTTACCAAACCATCTGATTCTATACGCTGTTTGAATATCAATTATGATAGAAAGACAATAGATGTAATTTTAACATCTGGAATAGTGAATGTAGATTATGCATCCAATTATCATGCAATTGATATTCTGCTTGAATGTGTTTTGTTATAATTTTTAGTTCATCTAAATTAGTAGGTACTTGGATATATTAGTGTCAATGTTTAAAGCAGAGTTTTCCTTTCCCTTTTTGGTTAATGTCCAGAATCTATTCTCAGCAAAGTGTTTTGAGGCCTTTGCCAACTTACACTGTCAATTAAATACTTCTTTTTCATCGTTTGTTCTCAAACTCCTACTACCAAATCCTGAAAAAGGCTGCATGTAGTTCGGAGAATGGAATGCATTGTGCTGTAGTTTTTGCTTGACTGTGATATTTGCACCTTTCGATACGATACATCCGATTTCAGCATGGCATTCTTGGGTACTGAGTTAGCCTTCCCTCTTCTATCCCTTCTCCTTAGCCAGTCTGCCATGTTGTAGTCTGTTATCCAGGATCACCACATGGAAGTGGAGAAGGGTCTTGACAGCTCTAGACCACTGATCAAATTAAAATAAGGCGAGGCTGCAGCGGATCTGTGGATGTGTATAATGAGTTTCAATCGAGCACTTGGCACAACCGGTCGCTTAGACAGAAAGCGTCTACTACCTGAAACAGATGAGTTGACCATTTTTTCTTATATGTTGATTTGTTAGTTCAGTGTTGTTGTCCCTGATGAAGGCCTATTGGTCATATCGTAGGTTTTGTTTGTGTTCTCGTCTCGGTGCGGTATCTAAATATACCCATTTTAAAATTTTGATTAAGCTCAACCTCAATCAACTTTTACTAGTTTTTTTCATGTTTTTTTCTCAATAGACCACTGATCCTAATGCTAGCAGTCAGCTTTGGGTCACTGACCGCTACAGCTCATGCACTGCTCAGCATCTTGATACCATCCATTGAACACAAAATTAATGCATTTTCAAGCAGCTGGAAAATTAGTATGTGTTTGCGTTATTACATCTTTATTCATGAACTTATGGTCACTATTTGAATGTGAAATTTTTCAATCAAACCACAAAACACCAAATTAAGCCTAAATGGCAAATTCCTGCAGCCAAACGACAACCCAAACTATCTGGGAGTCATATTTGATCGGCGCATGACATGGAAAAGTCAGATCGAGAGAAACCGAAAGAGCCAGAGAAAGAATGGCAATCATGAGGAAACTTGCTGGCACAAGCTAGGGAGCAGACGAAAGCATACTAAAGAAACTGTACACTGGAAGAGTGAGACCAGTTCTCGAGTATGGCATTGCGGCATGGACAACAGCAGCAAAGGCGAACTTCGATAAAGTTAGCAAACTTCAAAACCAAGCCATGAGAGTTATAACAGGAGGCATGAAGTCAACGCCAATTGTAGAACTTAAAAAGATTACAAAACTGCAATCCATGACCGATAGAAGAGACTGCAGAGCCCAGCTGCAGTCAGAGAAACTCCGAAGACTGACTGACCATCCAATGCACCAGAGACTAAACAATTTGGGAAATGGGAAACTAAAGCGGAGAAACTTTGCAGAAATAGCCAAAGCAAAGATGCACGAAGATCCCATAAACGCACTAACAACACCAAAGCCCATCACTACTGTACGAAAACCTACCTGGAGGCAGGATATATTTCCAGAGGTGGTAGAAAATATACCAGGTATTGGAAACAAAAACTGCCAGACTGAAAAAGAAAGGAGAGATACTACCCTAAGCTTTATATCGAAAAACTACCCAAGCATGGACTGGACCCATGCATACACCGACGGTTCTGTAACAAACACTACACAGAACGGAGGGGCAGGAGCATTCCTGAACCTACCAAATGGCAGAAGAATAATACTGTCATTCGCTACTGGTATGTACACAAGCAATTTCAGAGCGGAGGCAGAGGCACTGAGGGCGGCAGTGCAAGAAATGGTGACACATAAAGAAAATCAAAGCCATACAGTCCTGCTTACAGATGCTCTCGCCGTAGTCACAGCGCTAAAAAGCCAGAAAAACACTGAGCTTAATGACTTAAGAACAGCACTCTGTCAACTATGCCAGCAGTCCGCACCAAAAAGGGTAGTGGTACAGTGGGTCCTATCACACTGTAACATCCAAGGCAACAAGGAGGCAGACAGACTGGCAAAAGAAAGCGCAAGACTACCACAAACAGATACTAGTATGACGTACGAAGAGTCAAAACGGCTTATTAAAGCCAGATACATGACCAAATGGGAAACCGAACATGCTGGTTACACCAAAAACGATGCATATTACCAGTTGAACAGAAGAGAGCAGGTCGTTGTCTTCAGACTTCGCACTGGCCACAATAGACTGAGGTACCACCTATTCAACAAATTGAAGATAGGTGGAACCGACGAATGCCCGTGTGGTACCGGGAAAATGACCGCTGAACATCTGCTGCAGAACTGCCCGACATACGAGGATCAGAGAGAGCAGATGTGGCCATCACCAGTGGTACCACATGACAAGCTCTATGGCAGTGTCGACAGCCTCAGGATGACCGCCGCTTTTTTCGAAAAAATAATGGTTACTGTCTGACTGCGTACGAAGAAGAATGTGAAATTTGAAAGATGGAGGTTGCTGAAACTTGCTACGTTAATTTTGTTGAATATCAACAAAATAGCAAAAGGAAGGGCACAATTATTTTTTTCAACGAATAATATTTCTAGTTTATATTTGTATAATATCTGCTACAAGCCACTGCCATTCTTGATATAGTTATGTTTATGTTACTGTTATAACTCTAGTTATTTAATAACAAATATGTCAATTTCTAAATAATATTTTTCTCAGAGCACTATTGTTAGATAGTCTAGGGGAGAAAGTTTGGCCATTTACTTTTATGATCACTTCTTGTAGTCTGGGAGATAATGAGAAGATTGTGTGCATGGTTTTGGTTTCGTTTATATCGATTTGCGATTTCTTTGTCCATGTCTCTATTTTATTTATTGCCTCTTGCATTTGGTTTCCAGCTACAGATGTAGACTTTTCAGATGTCCGTAGCGCCAAGCCATCTGTATATAGTACACCGTGTACTGTTTTACAGATTTCTGTGATTATATCATATATTTGAGGAACAGAATGGGTAAGAGTATTCCACCTTGCAAACTTCTTGTTCCATTTTTATTTTTTGTTGAGGTTTCCTTGGAGTTGTACTGTTGCTATCCTGTTATCTAAGTAATCACTGATCTATTTGTACATTTTATTGGTTACACCCATTTAAAGTAGTTTGAGATTTAACCTGCTCTTCTATCAAAGGTTTTTTTCTATATCTATCAAGACTTCTAGTGTTTTTCTTCTTCTTTATATGCATTGTATATCTCCTCTTTGGTTGATCTGTTTCTACAAAAACCTGCTTGCTGGGGATTAGGAAATTTTTGGATTACATATGCCAGTGTTAACAAGATCCGTTCCATCAGTCTTCACAGCTGAGTCGATCAATAGATCTGTAGTAGCCTGGCTTCATGTTATCCTTCCCATGTTTAAGGACGGGGATAGTCCTTGTCTCCTTCCACGCTGTGGGGACAGTTCCTTGTTTCCAGCTTGTGTTAAAGATGTGTAGCAGTTTGTTCTTTGCTATTTCTGCTGTTGACTAGTTCTGTCTTGGTGATATTTACTATCAGATGTTCCTCAGGTACTCGCATTGAGTGCTCCATGTGGTTTATTTCTCTCTTAATATTCCTTTTTACGTCTGTGGGAATTTTATTTCCAATTGTTTCTGCATAATTTTGGATTAGAGCACCCGCTGCTTTCTTTCTCGGCTAGTACCTTTCCTTTATTTTCAATCGTAATTGTTGGCTTGCAGTCGTTTTCGTCACTTAAGACCTTTGCTAGCTTCCAAAGCTTCTTGCTCTCTCTATCAAAGTTGAGTATTTTTGTATGAATGTGCCAGCTTTTTTGCATGTCTGGTTGATTTTGTTTCTATACTTGCTGCAGCTGCCTTGAGTGTGATATACTTTCTTTTTTTTTGTTAATTTTGGATCTTTTTCTACCTCTGTTAATTGAAGTTCCATCTGTGTGCACTTTTGGTGACCAATATAATTTGTAGTTTTTTTTCTGGCGCCTTTTGTGATGTTTTCCATTACTGCGTTTTGGAGGCATTGATTGAATTTTTCCACCATCTTATCTACCTTTTTGTGGTGGGTGTTGATGAACTGACAGTAAAGATCTGTACTTGTGGCAAACTTCTGCCAGTATGTTTTCTTATAGTTTCATCTGGACAATAGCTTGTGGTCTGATGAATGTTTCCCCAGGTTTATGGCAAGTTTGATGGGTCTGTGGTTACTTTCTGCTAGAGATGTCTGTACTCTAGTACTGTTCTATTGAATCTTTGACATAGGTTGCCAGTGGTGAAAGCAAGGTCAGGGTATGATGTTGATGTCCATCACTTTAAATAGGAAGTTGGAGGTTCATCTAGGAGTTTGATCCGGTAGAGGTTGTTGTCAACCTCCCATTCCTCTAGTTCGTGTCCCTTGCATTGGTCTTTGCATGACACCACCTCTCAGAGTGGCTGTTCAGATCTCTACTACAATGGCTGACTGGTCCATCATATTCATGAATTTTAGGGCCAGATTTTGTGTTGGCTGCAGTATGTATTATAGATAAATTACATAAACTTATACAAATACACCATAATGTTATTACACAATAAATATATATACAATTATTTGAAGATTCATAACTCACGAAATGTAAGACATAACGAGCTGAAATTTTCTATTGACGATTTGTAGATCAGTCCAACTTATTTAAAGTCGCTATATTATTTCTTGTATGAGTGGTGGGCAAAACATTATGTATATTATTTACAGACAAATAGAGAATTGTCAGTTTGCTGGGCCAACATGTGATGTTTAATTCCTGGAGACCCGTTTTTCCCATTTTACTGACACAATTTACAGAGATGTGCATTGCTGAATGGTTTTGATGTCTGCTGAAAAGGAAGGGTTGTACGAATGTTAAATTTCTTTTTTTAACTGAACTGATCATTTGAATTTACTACAGTATTGTGTGTATTAAGTTATTAGGTTATTTCACTGGCAAAGATGGCGCCATAACTGGCTGCGAGTCTACATTTCTCTACTGTTTTGGATCATTATGGATGCCGCTAGACCACGGATTTGCGCGGAATTCACACTAGTCGACGACTTGCACTTGTGTTCATGGAAACGTGGTGTTTTCCGTCTGGACTTGTTATTTCGTTCTTTTTTTGTGATTTCTTCCATCCGTTTATCCTGGTCTGGACGCCGACTGAATGGCTTATACCTGTGACGTATTTCACGGGTTAGTTCTGCCGGTTCACCTTCACGAATTTGGCGTGTGGGAATTTTTGTTGCTTCTATGATGAGCTGAATACAGCTGGGGAGAGATGCCAGACTCACTCACACGCTGAGTGTTGTCCATACGACCTCTTGTGGTTATCGAAAAGGCACGACAAACTGCGTTAGATGCCATCCCACCTTTCTACCCTGCAGGTTACATGTTTACGGAAAGGCTTCGGTGGTAACCCTGAGGCAAAATCTGCATCCTATGCTATCTCCAGTCGTCTCGATGAATGTCTTGCCACTGGCAAAAGCTAGCTTAGGCTCTGTGAGTGAGGTTGACAAAAGGCGCAGTTTCTTCCTCACTTTAATCAAAAAAACCGCGCAAGTCACCCATTTCAGCGGACACAGCAAGAGATACGACTGTCCATACGGCTGAACAAAGAGAGTGGTCTTCATCACTTGTGATGGACAACTATTAATTATTTCACTGGAAGTAACATCATTTTTAGATTGAATGGAATTAGTGTAATTTAAACATATTCAAATGGTGGAGAGATTGATAGTTAAGGTATGGTAGAGATGGAATGTATGTTGAGAATTCCATGAACCCACACATAATGAAGTGTTTGAAGAGGAAAAAAATCAGGACAAGACAATCATCCTTTCTCTGTCATGTCATGAGAAGAGGTGGACTGGAACTCAGTGACAACAAGCAACAGTGGACGGAAGAGGGACAGAGAGAGAAAATATTGGACAGTTTGAAGGAAAGGCATGGGAGAACATCAACGGCAGAACTGATAAATGACATGTGATAATAGGTGAAGATCCATGATCATCAACACCAACCAGCAGAGCACATGTTGATGATGAGAGATGGCGGATTAAAGACAGGAAGAAATTTGAGTAATTGAGGCAAAAATCTTGAAATAAGCACACAAAGGAGAAAATGTTTTCATTTCAAGAATTCCTATAATTCCATCTGATCTGAAAATTATGTTATTTCCCATGCGAAGCAGGGTACTACAGCCAGTTATATATATAAAAAATTCCCAAATGGTGCAAAACAGGGGGTTGTAGTTTTATTTTAACTATGCTAATTAAGGTTATTATCACTTTTCTGTGTCATAATGGTATGATTATTCTATAAGCAGATGTGTTTTGAACACCGCCATGGGCAATCCTAAGTCGGGATTAGAAAGGAGGAGGGTTGGCTATGGTCAGCCCCCTAGCTCAATAAAACCACTCCTGCTACAACATATCTAATAAGTTGATCGTGAAGGAGAATGGTCCTTGAAAATAGTCTATGACACAAACCAAGCAAAACAGCAAGGAAACTGGTTTGTCAACCTTCTTTCTAAAGAATGCCAAAGGTCAATGACACAAACCAAGCAAAACAGCAAGGAAACTGGTTTGTCAACCTCCTTTCTAAAGAATGCCAAAGGTCAAAAAGGTCTATGACACAAACCAAGCAAAACAGCAAGGAAACTGGTTTGTCAACCTCCTTTCTAAAGAATGCCAAAGGTCAAAAAGGTCTATGACACAAACCAACCAAAACAGCAAAGAAACTGGTTTGTCAACCTCCTTTCTAAAGAATGCCAAAGGTCAAAAAGGTCTATGACACAAACCAACCAAAACAGCAAGGAAACTGGTTTGTCAACCTCCTTTCTAAAGAAGACCAAAGGTCAAAAAGGTCTATGACACAAACCAAGCAAAACAGCAAGGAAACTGGTTTGTCAACCTCCTTTCTAAAGAATGCCAAAGGTCAAAAAGGTCTATGACACAAACCAACCAAAACAGCAAGGAAACTGGTTTGTCAACCTCCTTTCTAAAGAAGGCCAAAGGTCAAAAAGGTCTATGACACAAACCAACCAAAACAGCAAGGAAACTGGTTTGTCAACCTTCTTTCTAAAGAAGGCCAAAGGTCAAAAAGGTCTATGACACAAACCAACCAAAACAGCAAGGAAACTGGTTTGTCAACCTCCTTTCTAAAGAATGCCAAAGGTCAAAAAGGTCTATGACACAAACCAACCAAAACAGCAAGGAAACGGGTTTGTCAACCTCCTTTCTAAAGAAGGCCAAAGAACACACGGAGAAGTGACAGATGCTGGTGACAAAAAACAGCGAGAAGTTGGAAAGAACTCGAGAAATAGCACAGGACTGCTTGGAGAGGGTTGGTTGGTGGCCTATGCACCAAAAGGTTATAAGGGTGAAGATGGGACGGCGTGGGCTGGTGGTTAAGTGATATGGCTCACAATCGGAAGGTGCTGGGCTCACTCCCCAATCACAGCACTGGCTGTTACCCCGGGGAAACAAACCCTTAAAAAATGTAAGAGGAAGCAGACCCTTACATAAAGTGAATGCCGTAGTCGGATGCACTGGGCCGACAGGCGCAAAATAAAAACACAGTGCAACACACACCACCTTGGGGAATAGAGAAATAAGACAAATGCAAAAAAAAAAAAATTTAACAAAAGGGTGAAGGGAGAAAAACAGCTGCAAAAGAAACACTGGGATTAGGAAAAACTAGGAAAGTTTAATGGTGACAATTATCCTTGAGCATCTGCAGAAAATCAATATCGAGGTTTCACTTCATGCACTTGGGTTGTTATCAGCAATCCTGAATGGACCATGGATGTAAGTGTTGCAGAGAAATGATAAGCAACTATAAAAATCTGAAGATGTAGGTAACACAAGAAATAACTTAGAAAACAAAATATCTAATGTATTACACAAGTTCTTAAAGGTTGTCTATTTGTCAGATTTTGTTAATATTTTACTACTGTAGGGTGATCTTATGATGACATCTACCTCTTCCTGGAGTCTTTCTAATATCATGCTGCAAAGTACTTTTCCAGACACTGACAAGAGTGGTATGCCAGATCAGTCGTTTCAATCAGATAAGTCTCCCTTTTTTTGGTATTTTTACATTAATTCCATCTTTCCACCGTTGTGGTGGTTTTTTTTCTTTCCACACATCATTTATGATGGATAGGAGATGAGCGAGCGTGGTATCATCTGCATCTTTTAACATTTCACCAGTTATCTCATCATCTCCTGCTGCCTTGAAATTCTTTAGTTTGTGGATGGCTCTTTTGATTTCTGCAAGTGTAAATTCTGCACAGGACACTGGTAAGAGGGGCATGTCTGTTTCATTTTCAAAATTTGGGGTTGTTGTGAGATGTGGTCTATTCAATATCTCTGTAAAATGTTCTGCTCAACGTTTCATTTGTTCTTTTTCTGTAATAAGAAGGTTGCCATGTTTACCTTTGATTGGGGTATTTGTAGTAGATGGCTTATTGCATAACTGTCTTGTGTTCTGGTGAAGGTATCTGCTGTTGCCCACCTCTGCTGCACTTTCAGCTGTTGCGGCCAGTTCATTGAAGAACTGCCTCTTGTCTTTGCAAGCGTTATATTTAACCATTTTATTTTTCATACGCCTTCTTGCAATTCTCATATGCAATAGGTGCTGTTGCTGCAAAGAGGTTTAATTTTGCTGTCTTTCTTGGATTTTTATCCCAGGTGTCATCACTTAGCTACTTTTTGTGTTTGGAGTCGTTACAGCTGCATTTTTCAATGTTGTACCAAACTTTTCCCATTTGTTTTCAATCATGTCAATGGTTGTGTTATCAGATAATGTTGGTCAGCATCAACATCATGTAGCACGTCCTTAGTAGAACGTTGCTCCCATCACAGTCTGTCAAAGAAACTCGTTCTCTTGCCAAAACTCAAGCCTCCGCCACAGTCATACCCAGGCATTCCTGGATATCTTAGTGCCATCGTCTTCTTGGTCTACCCCTTCCTCTTTTGCCTGACACCATACCTTCCATCACCGTTCTCTCAAGACCGCTGTGTCTCTTGATGTGACCAAAGTATTTGCAATTTCTAGCTAAAATGGAATTGATAAACCAGTTCTCCTCTATGCTCAACTCTTGCCGAATGTCTACATTTGTATTTTTCTCTGACCAGGGTATTTTGAGGATCTTTCTGTAACATGTTGGTAGTGACTCAATATGGTGATGTATCTTGATAACAGTTGATATCAAGCTATAGTGGAAATCTCTACAAAATGTCCAACACTACACATACATGGGAAGCAAAATGACACAAGATGAAGTTGCCACAAAAGAAATTTCCACTAGAATTGCTTTGGCCTTGTGCGCCTTTAATCAGCTCACCAACATCTGGAAATCAACAACACTGAGGAAACATACCAGGCCCAGACTATTCAACTCAATCATAATATCAGTCCTGACATGTCGATGTGAAAGCTGGAAGACAACAAAAGCGCTGGAAAACAAACTAAATATCTTTGAAAGTAAATCTTTAAGAAAATTATTGAATATACGCTGTGACCAGTTCATAACTAATGACTAAATAAGTATAGAGACAAACCAACTATATGTGTCGACCATCATCCGGAAAAACGATAGACATACATCGGACATGTCCTTAGAATGAACAACAACCGTCTTCCATTGCAAGCACTCGAATGGACACCATTAGGGGTTCGGAAAAGAGAGACCAAAGGAAACACTCAGAAGAACAATCTTCCAAGAGGACTCAACTATGGTCCTTATCATCATACAAGATCTAAATATAGTGGCTTCACCGTTTCAACTGGAGATCCTTTGTTTCTGCCTTATGTGCTGTACTTGGCGCGCAAAGAATATAGATAGTGAGCAAGATGAGCTGAAGCAGCCAGCAACCCAAAGCTAACTGCTAGTGTCAGGGCCAGCAACACAGAGCTGCAAAGATTCTTCTCCACCTCCAGATGGTGATCCTGGATAACAGGCTCTAACAGAGCAGACTTGGGAAGACTAATCCTGTACCCAAAAATACCATGCTGAAGTCGGGTGTGTTGGACTGAAAGATGCAAATATCCAAGTCAAGCTGTAAACTATGACACAATGCATTTCATTCTCCAGACTACATCCTGCTACTTGCAAAGCTCTTTTCAGGGCTCGGTAGCAGGATTTGATAACAAACCACGAAGAAGAAGAAGAAAAATACTACTGTAAAAACTACAGAAATATTGGAAACTTTGAGGACAGTACAGCAGGATCCACCTTTCATCCTCCGCTGTGTGCATTATATCTTCGATAAACCCAGTGATATGTACGAACCTGCATTTTAAAATCTCAAAGTTGTTACTTTGTTACATTTTCTGAGACAGTTTCACATCTGCCTTCATGAGCAAACTGTGTCAATATCAGACTGGGGCTCTATCAGATCAGGCAGAAAACATGATGGCAGATACTGATTTAGCCTCAGTTCACACAACAGGCAGAAAACATGATGGCAGATACTGATTCAGCCTCAGTTCATACAACATGAGTGCTGCGAGAACTCAGGGCATGATGGGTGCTTTTTGTTGTCAATAAGTTCCCAATGCAAGACTTGGTTTCATAGATGGAAAAATTTAAAAGAATTCAGAATAAAATGCTTAAGCAGAATCGGCTTATACGGTTTGCTGTTGATCATGGAACCAAGAAAAGTTTGTTATGGACAGAGTGGAAAGAATACCTTGACAGATGACAGAACTTGTATTTCAGAAAAAGGACATGGCTAAATGGATAAGTTCCAAAAAAGCTATTGATGGTGCAATTGTAGAAACGATACCTATATTAATTTCGGATATGTTTAAAAGAGTGGTTAAAAAAAAAGCTAAGCTAAGTAGAATTCTTAAAAATGATGTCTATTATAGGAAGTCAATGTCACAGATTGTTCGACCAAAAATCTCCCAGCTGCTCTTTCATTTGCCACCATCAGATCTTTAATTGAACAGGGCTCCTGCATTATGGGACAGTTAAGCAGGTATGTTGAATTTTCAGTGGCTCCCCATTGTCGTCTGAATTTCCCCATTTCTTCAGGTTTTACCTACCCTTGGAAACTCCCATTCTTAATCTTTTTAAAGCTTTTCATGTAGTGTATGACGTTATATGCCCTGTGGCAAGGTATCTTTTACCGTCATCCATTCTGCAAAACACTTTTTTGTGCGATTTCTCTCATGGCTCTACTCTCATGGCTCTACTCTCATGATTGCACAGTTAGGCAGAACGCTTTTCCACGATTTCATACATCCACGTTTGGTTCAAATCCAAAAATCAAATGATTCTGATCACAGAACTGCTTTTATCTTTCCAACTTCAGATAGTATATCTTCTAATGTCTGGTGGCGAAATGCCAGTGATGGTGTAAACCTTTTCTTTTGGCTTTAGACACATTTACTGCAACATTGACGTATTCCTTCATGTGGAAAGACTTGTCCCATACTTTTGCGACATATTTAGCTGCTGGGAGATGCAGTGCAAGGGCTAAAATAGAATAGGGTCAATGTTTCCTTCCAATGGCCTTTAATGCATGTCATTTGAGACAGCCAATGTTTGGTATGTAAATACCATTGCTATAAAAATTCTCTGCAAATGACTGGATAATACTTTCCTAATAGAAAGCCTGTCAGGAGAGCCAAACACAGTCAAATGTAAGTAGTTGTAAGTGTTGGATTCATGCTTCAACAAATGACAAATCATCAAATGGAGGGATAGGGATAACTCAGATAAGTTATCTAACTGTTGTGTTGTACTATAGTTTATAACAATTTATAAATAACTAAAATTCAGTAAATAGTATTAGTAATGCTATGAATGTGAATATAAATCAAAATTATTTTAAACAATTTACTATTTACAAAAGACCAAAGAGTGTATGATTGTATGTTAAATGTTAAGTATGTATTATTGTATTCCGAGCCTTAACAATTCATTACATATTTCTTGCTACTTGGCTTTATTTATTCTATTCATCTATTGTAATTGTAAATTTGTATTGTTCATTTGTTGCCGCTACTTTGTTTTTCAGTCATTGTGAATAACCTGATTAACAATTAACTTTAACATTAGACTAATTAACAATCGTACATTTATGAATTTCGACTGAGTTGAGTTTGACAAATAATTTTATTAGAATAATATTTTACTACTAATAACTACTAGTTAAACTAGATTCTATTAGTTATTTTATAATTATTACTATCTAAGAAGACTAATCTTATAATTATAATAGTAACTATACTCAATACTAACTAGCTAAGAGTTAGACTAAGTTCTGAGTGTACGCAACAATGTCAAGAGCAACAAAATGTGTAAATTGTAAGTTTCAGTGTAACTTCAAAGTTTTTTTTTTTATGACTGATAATGATGGGATACTTGTGATCACGTCGACGGTTCACTGAAACTGAGTCTGGTCTGAGGACGAGTCAGACGTCCTCTGAACAATACTAAACATACACACCGTAAATATGCACTGCAGCCGATCAACATTAAGTTACGGGATATTCTAAATAAAGTCCGCAATGAAATGAAACCATTTATTTGTAAATAACAAACGGGCACAAAACATACCTGTACACGCTGTGGCCGGTAAGGTGTTTCTGTTACAGTTATAGAATTGATGAAACTGTCTCAATGTCAGTGGTTTGAGAGTAGGCGCCCCTTAAACTCATAAAATATTGCTCCTTACAACGAATTAAAACCACATGTAGAAAAGAAAAAAAAACGACAAATTTGAGTTTCCGTGATGGTTGAGCTAATAAATATTCCTGATAAGTACTACTAGGGCTTTGTTTATTTTGCTTGGCATCTGATATGCTTTGGGTTTACAATAACTCTTTCCTTGCAGTGGTAATCATGATCGTTGAAATACTTCATCCAATCATGAATCAATTCAATTAAAAATGAAGTGGCGCCTTCATTGTGTGTATTGCCCCGCCCTCTTTAGCATATACCTGTCCAAATCTAAAGTGAACGTGATAAAACAAAGTCGCAGTCAGTTTATAATGGCTCTCTTTATTTTTCAATAGAATCCTAATCAAGCTGTTTCGTTGGCATACATGGTGAAACATCAGTGCATGACCTATATTGTTTTTCTTTTACATTCAACAGTCTCTTTACAAACACAACAAAAGAATGTAATCAGTTTTCTTGTCTAGCTTGTCCAGCGTAGTTCAAAAGTTTCGGACGCTAAGAATTAAGAACAATAAATCCTATATCAGTAATTAATGAAGCTATTCTAGTTAGCTGACGCCATGTCCTAAGCAAGATTTAAGATCTGACGGTTGCTTTATTTAAAAAAAAAAGTTGTTTTCTGAGCTAATATCGTGAGAATTACACAGTTAGGCAAGTAGATGGGCTACAATATGAACAACGAATCTATTAATGTCTCGGAAAGAGAAAGAAAAACAAAGAGAGTCAGACATTGCTTTGTAGCTCCTCTTCTACCATAGGATGTAGATGTCTTCTTTTTTCAAATCTTATAGATCATTATTTTAGAATGGGACCATTACTTTCAATCCATTCCTCTGGGGCTGGCGTGGGCTAATGATAACGGGACACGGCTCACAAACTGAAGGTGCTGAGTTCGATCCCCAACACAGCACCGGTCGTTACCCTGGGGAAGCAAACCCTTAGAAAATGAAGGAGGAAGCAGGATCTTACATAAAAAGCATCAAAGTCAGTTTTCAAAGTCAGATGCACTGGTCCGACAGGTGCAAAATAAAAATTTAGTGCAACGCACACCGTCTTTTGGGAATAGCGAAATAAGGCGAACGCAAAAAAAAAAAAATTAAAAAAAAATTATCCGTTCCTCTGTAGTGTTATTTTTAATGCTGTCAATTCATAATTTTCTTTGTCTTCGGCTTCTTGGAAGTTCTGATGTGTGTTATGATAAGCCCACGACGAATATTTTTGGAGACACTCTTGTCACACGACCAACCCACTTAAAGGATGGGTTCGGAGACACTCATGTCATATGACCAATCCACTCAAAAGATAGGTTTGGAGACACTCATTCGGGATTTAGCCCTGAGAAAAAATTCGGAGCTGGGGTCTATAAGACAGTCAAATGATGTTGACATCAATATTCTGACAACTCCTGCGACGTCGCTGATTCCAGGAAATAACGGTTAATGTCGTTCTCCTGGATTAATTAGCTACATGGAGGTGGTTGAGGGGGGGGGGGGGTGCGAGGACCTGCTGCTCGGGCAACATCTTGTTCTTAAAAATATGTCTAAGCTTGCACCTCGGAGAGGAAGTTCAGCCTTACTCTGTAACACTGGCCGCAAGGAAAAGTCAAACAAAAAAACTCAGTAAAGAGTTGCTACTTCAAGGTCGCATCAACCTACAGCCAGACAGGTGTGTACAGGTGTGGAGTCCTTATCATAGAGGGGATATAAACATGCTGGAAAGAATACAAAAAAGAGCGACAAAGATGATAGTGGGATTCCAGAATTACAGTTATGAGGAAAGACTCAGAAAAACCGGCCTACAGTGTCTAGAAGAGAGAAGAATTCGTGGTGACTTAATACAGGTTCATAAGATGATCAGAGGAATGGGTAAATTATAACAAGTTTTTTTTTTATACAGCCACCTACAATAACACGAGGGCATAGCTACAAGTTGACTAAAGAGAGGTCCAGATTAGATATTAAGAAATATTTTTTTAGTCAGAGAGTGGTGTCTGCTTGGAATGCATTGCCATGGGAGGTAGTGGAGGCAGGGACAGTTAATGCATTTAAGAATAAACCTGGATGCGCATAGCTTTAAGAGCAAGGTGATGAAAATGAAACTGGTTGTATACAGACTCTGCAGGGTCTTCTAAACCAGTATAAAGACGTTAAGTTAAGACATGACTGAAAAGGGGATACTTGCTCATAATTGTTCGCACCTTCAATTGGAGATCTAAGTTGTCTAATATCGTTTCGAATGATCCTGTCTTATTTTCGTAATCATCTTTTACTAGAGGTTGCGAACTATAATTCTTGTGCCTATTCCATGGTTCTATTGGATCAGGATGCTGCCGATATCCTCTTCAGTTATAAATATCCTACCTAGCGTGGATTATGTTACCAGTTCTTGACGCACACGAATGCAAGCCCGGAAGTTCTGGCTGTTTGAGGAAAAATGTGTTACATATTTCAACAGATATCGGAGCAATAGCGTTGCTCATGGAATCGTACTTGTACAATCAGAACTCGAATACAAAATGCGCAACTACTTAAAAGTGTGTACAGCATGACCAGGGCTTGACACATTTTAGGGTGGTTCACCGGTTAGTCCAAAACGTCACAAAGCAGCATGGTCGGAATAGTCACGCAATTTATGTTAACAAATTGGAACTAGGCACTGGGACGATGAGGCTAACGTCTGGTCAGGCAAAACACACTGATCAAACGATGTTAGCCAAGGTCAGGATAAATATACTGGTCAAGACCCTCACCTGACCTCCTCGTTAGTTGTCCTGGAAACGGACTGTTCGATGTTTTCCCCGTAGTAGTGAGTGCCACTCGGATGAAGCCAAGCATTGCACAAACGCCTGGAGGACCCCGGTCCACTTCATCAGCACGCTCGGGATATCAGGAAAGCTACTACATTCTGCCACAAGTTCCACCCTTTTCAGGGCGCACAAAAGGGTTAGCACCCTATTGTGGGCATTAGCAACCAACCAGCAAGCAACCAACCAACTAGGTACTAATTCACCTTTATTTCTACCCCCAACAAAAATGGGCTAAAAAAACCCAAATATATTTGGTATTACCTACACAGTATTACTCTATTTCTTCTTAAGGAAAAAATGCGTTGCTGGCAGAGGCATGGCGAGTGTAACCTTGAACATTCTTGATAGTTTTAGCACTGTGGTACCATTTATTGATGGCTTTAGTAAGTTTAAATTGTGGCAGTGGAGGTCCATTTATATTCACCATCAAAAACTAATTTACGTACAAACTATTCGAACCGTAATATCATTAATAATCGCGCGAGAGTCGCTGTGTAGTAACGATAACAAACGGATTATTTTTACTCGCCAAGCAAACATTTTTACTCGTCTCAGACGAGCGGTTTTGTCAAGCCCTGAGCATGGCCAATGGAGTACTGGTGAAACATTTTCATAAAAGTATCTTCTTTTCTTCTTCTTCTTCTTCTTCTTCGTACGCTGTCAGACGTCAACCTGTATTTTTTTTTTTTAAAAGCAGCGGTCATCCTGAGGCTGTCGACACTGCCATAGAGCTTGTCTAGTGTTGCCACTGGTGATGGCCAGGTGTGCTTTCTCTGGTCCTTGTGTTTCGGGCAGTTTTGCAGCAGATGTTCAGCGAAGAGAGAAGGGGTAGTCTGGGTTCCCTGCTTACAGAAACATTAAACATTTACAACAATATTGTGGCAGTTTGGAGTTCTCCTTCAGAATATTGGTGTAGCACACGTTGTTCTAAATGTTTAACATATCACAGAAACAGTAAGATCTGACATAAGTTTTACTTACTTACTTAGTCACTCCTCTTCTACTCTGGTGTGTAGAGTCTTCTACCTTACTTACTAAGTCACTCCTTTTCTACCACTGTGTAGAGTTTTCTACCTTACTTACTAAGTCACTCCTTTTCTACCACTGTGTAGAGTTTTCTACCTTACTTAGTAAGTCAATCCTCTTCTGCCTCGGTGTGCAAAAATTTCCCAGAAAGAGCGTCATGCCATTCTATCCTCTGTCTTCCCCATGCCCTGGTTTCAGTCTAGTTCATGTTCTTTTATAGATTGTCTTAAGTTGTCATCTCATCGGACTTTGGGTCGCCCTCGGGGGCTGGATCCTTAACTCTTTGCTTCCCATGACAGCCGAGGTAGCCGATCTTCTTTCATTCTGCAGACATGGCCAAACCACAGAAGCTGAGATTGCTACACTCGAGGCTGCAAAGGCTGAGCTTTGAAATCTATCGTATTGTCTGATTGCGGAACTTGTCAATTTTTGTAACTTGGACTGGCATAGAGAAGGGTGGGGAGCACTACAGCTCGGAATACTTTGAGTTTTGTATCAAGTCGAAGTCCCATCCGATTCTAAACACTGTTGCGCAGCCTTCCAAAGGCAGCACTGACCTTGGAGATTTTGTTGCTCACATCAGAGTCAATAATAGTTTCCCTAGAAAGAGTGCTTCAAAGGTAATTGAAGCTGTCTACTGATTGGACTAGTAAGAATAGGCTAGTCCCCAGACCTTTCAGTTAAGCTATTTTGAGTTATATTTCCACGGGACATAAAAGCATAAAATAAAAACATTGAAAAAACAGTATTAGCATTCCTCACTATCTGAGTCTCAATTTGCGTCACAATACTCAACGATTTTGCCTCCCGCAAATGACAGGCATCGGAAGCGCTCGAGTCTTATCGGTTCTCTTCGGGTAGAGAAACAGCCGAAGCCAAACTAGTGTCTCTGTATAATAAGATATTTGTTAGTCAGAGACATTCTATATTATATGGATATTATTCCTATTTAGTCCAATAATGACAAGTATCCACCAACATATTTGAGAAAAGTCACCGCACGCCACTGGAACAATGCGAACAATTTTATTCTTCACTTGAAGCTCTTGGTTCACGTAAATGTAACTCATTCATATAAATGCAGAGTTCTAAAGATGTCTTTAACTCATTCATTTGAGTGCAGAGTTCTAAAGATGTCTTTAACTCACTCATATGAGTGCAGAGTTCTAAAGATGTCTTTAACTCATTCATAGGAGCGCAGAGTTCTAAAGATGTCTTTAACTCATTCATATGAGTGCAGAGGTCTAACGATGTATATAAAATCCTATTCTAATATATGAGTGCAGAGTTCTAAAGATGTCTTTAACTCATTCATATGAGTGCAGAGTTTTAAAGATGTCTTTAACTCATTCATATGAGTGCGGAGTTCTAAAGATGTCTTAAGCTCATTCATATGAGTGAAGAGTTTTAAAGATGTCTTTAACGCATTCATATGAGTGCAGAGTTTTAAAGATGCTTTTCAACCTTACTGTCTTCTACTTCATCTGCTGTTCCGTATTTCGTACACTAACACCGTTGCTATACCGGACTTAATTCCCCTGATTACTACCGATTTACCAGCAGCCCGTTACCAATAGATACTTATTCTGATAATTCATTATTTAAAATTCATTATTATTGAACAAATTTAGCTAAATTTACGAGCTAGACATCGTAATATCTTCTTCTTCTTCCTCTTCTTCGTACGCAGTCAGATAGTAACCATTATTTTTTCGAAAAAAGCGGCGGTCATCCTGAGGCTGTCGACACTGCCATAGAGCTTCTCTTGTTGTTCCACTGGTGATGGCCACATCTGCCCTCTCTGATCCTGGTATGTCGGACAGTTCTGCAGCAGATGCTCAGCGGTTATTTTCTCGGTACCACACGGGCATTCGTCGGTACCACCTATCTTCAATTTGTTGAATAGGTGGTACCTCAGTCTATTGTGGCCAGTGCGAAGTCTGAAGACAACGACCTGCTCTCTTCTGTTCAACTGGTAATAGACATCGTTTTTGGTGTAGCCGGTATGTTCAGTTTTCCATTTGGTCGTGTATCTGGCTTTTATAATCTTATATATCTTCGTACGTCATACTAGTATCTGTTTGTGGTAGTCTTGCACCTTCTTTTGCCAGTCTGTCTGCCTCCTCGTTGCCTTGGATGTTGCAGTGTGATGGGACCCACTGTACCACTATCCTTTTTGGTGCGGACTGCTGGCATAGTTGACAGAGTGCTGCTCTTAAGTCATTACGCTCAGTGTTTTTCTGGCTTTTTAGCGCTGTGACTACGGCCAGAGCATCTGTAAGCAGGACTATATGGCTTTCATTTTCTTTATGTGTCCCCATTTCTTCCACTGCCGCCCTCAGTGCCTCTGCCTCCGCTCTGAAATTGCTTGTGTACTTACCAGTAGCGAATGACAGTGTTATTTTTCTGCCATTTAGTAGGTTCAGGAATGCTCCTGCCCCTCCGTTCTGTGTAGTGTCTGTTACAGAGCCGTCGGTGTATGCATGGGTCCAGTCCATGCTTGGGTAGTTTTTCGATATAAAGCTTATCATCGTAATATAATAATCAAACTATTTATGACATGAAGTATTCATAATACAAGTTATATATTAGTATGAGCGATAAAGGGCATTGATGCGAAGGTGAAAACTGGAGAGAAATTATGTTTTTCGCACTTTCACCGTCGCATGTTTCACAAATATATTCATCAATTCCTATTATAAACCATCTGTATTATGTGTCCCAGTCAAAGTCTAAATCAGGCATGTGTTGAATCAGGTATGTGTTGAATCAGATATGTGTTAAAACTCGACTTTCAAAGATAATAAAATGTGCTAATGGAGGCGTACCATAAATAATTTTACAGTTAAACACCAATTACACGTGCGCGGATGCAACCATCGCGTAGAGCCGTACAAAAAAAATTTGAATTCAGCAAACAAGTTGACGTCTGACAGCGTACGAAGAAGGATTCAGCAAACGAAATTACCAAACGCATGTTTCAGTGGTCTACTTTGGTTGTAAAAAGGGGGGGGGGGAGCAGTTAGGGATGGGAGAGACCTAGTGGTCTCGAAGTAAGGTGATCGTCTCGGGTGCTGGAGGTCGAGGGTTCAAATCACAGTGGAGACAGGGATTTTTTCACGTGGATCATCCGGTAAATATTTCCACTGATCTCTGAGTAGTGAGATTAGACACCCGAGTTCAGTGGCGCGCACGTTAAAAATACCTTAGCAGTTGGAAAACGAAAAGAGTAAGTCTAATAGCCGCTGCTCGGGCAAAATTCAAGTTTAAAAATCTGCTCAAATTATTCTAAGGACATTCGCCCCACAGAGAAATATGTCGCAAAAAAGAGGAATGTGTGGCTATAACTTCATCATTATCATCGTCATCATCTTCATTATCAATCCAATCACCTAGAACATCGTTGAGGCCCCGTTATTGCAGTTTGTAGTACGAGCTCACGCCATACAACAACCGTGTGTTTTGGGCCGCTACACACCTGACGGAGCCCGTCTCTCTCCAGGTGGCAGTTCATTATAGTTGCATCTAAATTTCATACAACAAAGCTGACCCTGTTTTCAGCTAGGGCGAAGGGCGCCAATCTCGTAACGTTCAGCCGTGTGAACTAGAACGTGAAATATGACACATGTTTAAGATCAGTACTATTTGTATAGCGAATGTCTATTCCAAGATAATCGGACTGAATAAGACACACAAAACGAACGAATTAACCAGTCTAAATAGAAAACAACGACACGTTTCCGTGAACATAAGTGTAAGTCATCGACTAGTGTGAATTCACGGCAAATCCAAGGTCTGGTGGCATCAAATAATGAACCAATACAGAAGAGCAATGTAGACCCACAGCCAGTTATGGTGCCTTCTATGCTGCTCTTTGCTATAACTTCAGGTTTTGGTTATGTGGTTAACGGAGTGGTTTAGATGGCGCCTGACAGGATGCGGGTCTAACTTGCTCTATTGTACGCTTCCACCTCCACCAGTCTCAAAAATAGGCGATGGTATATTCCAAGGGCTAACAGATGCTGGGATTGACATGGCAAGTCACCATTGGATTTTCACCTGCAAAAAAAAATAATTATCAAAGGAGGTCACACCTCCCCAGGACGTCTAACGACATAAGTGGACTGAAGATAGATAGACTTATGCTGATTCTATTCTCTTTCCTACCCTAGGTACAGAGTTACTACACACTTTTGGTTGTTTTTTTTAAAAGGTGGATCGACTTGATAGTTGAAGATCCTGCGGTATTTCTTTGAGATGCAATGATCAAGATTTGCTATCTCTTTTCTTCTCGTTGAGTTAATAAGTGTTGTGACGTACTTTCGAATGCTTTAACGTGGATTACTGTGTCCTGATCACTACTTGATTTGCATCGAGATTATTTAGTTGAACTGCATTAAAAGTGAGACGAATCTCTCACTCCTTTTCGTGGATATTACTTCTAGATACTTGACCCGCGATTAAATTGCAATGAGACACTAAATATTTACCTGAGTTTCCTTCTCCTCAGTCAGTCTGTTAATTCTGTATGTCTGTTAGCCTTGTCTGATCAAACTGCTCTCTCGTCCACAAACTCGCAGAATAGTCAAGCTTGACCTGATAATATCGGCTTGGCTGTTTCCATTTCTGACCGATCGTAGTCTCAGCTACCGACACTCATTACTAAGACAAAGGTGTTCGTCACGTCATCAAATGACCTAGTTCTATTTGTGAATTTTCGTCCTTTAAGATAACCGTTTATTTCGCCATTTATTCGGTCCTTGGCCTGATTAGCATATTTGTAAATGTTGAAATCTTTTCAACAAAGGTTTGACCTACAACTCGGTGAAAATTAAAAAGGGGCCTTAAACTAATATTGCGCCCATCGACTTGTTCGCAATTCTCAAACTGCTGTCTGCTATGTCTGGGTCCTTGCTCCTGGGTCGTAATTTGTTACTCTTAGCGTAGCCAACTCTCTATTAATACCTTCCTTCTGGTTTATTGCAGCTACAAGGTATTTGCTTGGTCTGTTTCAGATGTTGTTCAACCAGAACAATGTTATCTCTTCTCTTGAGACCGAAGTGGTTTTTGTTATTGAGCTGCTAGTGGTCATCCCTCGCTTTCCCATCTCCTATTTCCAGATTTGACGATTTGTCCAGAATTGTGTCTCTGATTTACGTAGAAGGAGGAGAACATCGTTGATCAACGCCAGCTCCGGTATAGAGACGCCAGCTCCGGTATAAAGACTGGTATTATCTTCCAGTACCCTATTGAACACCACTTCAAAATCTATTTATTGTCTTCCAAAGTCAGTCGGGTAAGTGATGTCCAGGGGCAGGTTTCTCCTGAAGCTCGATTCTGAGCACTGTATTGTAACAGAGCTACAAACCATTTTTTCCTTATATGTTGACTTGCTAGTTCAGCATTGTTATTATTTGTTGTCCCTTATGAAGGTCTATTGGTCGTAACGTAGGTTTTGTTTGTGTTCTCATCTCGGTGCCGTATCTGAACATACCTTTTTTTAAATTTTGATTAAACCTAACTTTACTCAACTTTAAACATTTTTTTTCATTTATTTTTTCATCATTATATACATCCCCCGTGCCGCCGCAGCCTCACCTTATTTTAATTTTAATTGTACTACCCTTTGCTGCTATTATTTGTTATCTCGTGTCGTCTTACCTTCCACTTTCACTATATTATCGCCATGCTTTCCTCTAAATTCACCAACTTCCTCCGTTCTTTTATCGGGAGGTGTTATCGGCTTCTTATTACGGCTTTCAGCCTTCTCCCCCCCCCCCCCCCTAACCTGTCCCGTATTGCCACTGACTCTTGTCCCTCTCAAGATTTCCCAATTTACTTTTTACCTCAATTTCATTCGCAATTGTCCTCGCAATAACTTCATTCCACGCGGATTCACTTCCAAGTTTCACCACGCGACTGGTTCTCTAAGCTCACGTGTGTTCCTCCATCTTGACCGCGGATAGGAAGTGTGGTTTCCTGCGTATGCGCTGTATTGCATCCAGCTACGATAGACTGCTCCATGATCTTCATTCCTCCCAATCTCATCTCCTGCACTGCTTGTTAGCTCTCTCCACCAAGGACTACTTTTCCTATGCTGTCATCCGCTACATTATTCACACTACCAATCGTCAGTTACACGACGTCTTGTCTGCTCGCAGGAAGGACCAGCTTACCCGCTTCCCCTCCATCCTCGTCCACTGCTTCTCGCCATCAAGTGTTCTGCATTCCCCCCCCCCCCCCTGATCTTCTCTTGACTGAGAGTGAAATATCAGTTCTTAGCAAAGGCCTTAACTTTGTTCCTCTCCAGCCCTCCATTGACCAGTACTCGGTTCTCAAGGATATGCATGCCGATCGTCGCCGCCTACGCCTTCAACAATGGTACCACACCAATGCCAACTCTTGCTCTTTACCTGACCCCGATGACCCCTCCGCCAGTTATTCCCATCGTAAATCTGACTGAACTCCTCCTCCTGGCCGATCCCATACCTTAAAACTCTATATTAAAACTACTCTTCACGATATCAAGACCCTCGGCGCTTGCGATATTCGAATATTTCTCACCCCCGAAGCTCGTGCTCTGGCAAGCCTCAGTCGGCGTAGGGATCTCGTGATTAAACCTGCTGATAAAGGGGGGGGGGGGGAGGAGCAGTGGTTGTGTGGCGCAAGGATTTATATGTTCAGGAGGGCAGTCTTCAACTATCTGATCCTTCTTTCTATAAATCGCGCGTCGATGATACCACTGTCCGCTTCAATAAGGTCTCTACCACCATCCTTGATATGAACAAACGGCATCTCTTTCAGAAGAACGCTACGAACCTCCGCATCTTTGACAGTTGTCTTGGTAAGCCTTCAATCTACATGCTGCCCAAGATTCATGAATCCAACAATCCCGACCACCCTATTGTCTCCGCTTGTTCCTGTCCCACCGAACTGGTATCTGACTTTCTGGAAATTATCTTCCAGCCTATGGTTGAGAATCTTCTCACATTTCTCAAGGATACTAACGACGCCTTAACAACTTTCTCTACTTGTGACCTCTCCCCTGACCGCACAGATCGTCTCTTCCTACTTGATGTCTGTTCGCTTTACACCTTCATCCCCCCACTCTGGTGGCTTATTGGCCCTCCGTTTCCTCCTTGACCGGAGGGTTAACCCCTTTGTCTCTACATCCACCATCATCCGTCTGGCCGAACTCGTCCTTACCCTCAATACCTTTGAGTTCAATGGCCAGTTATTTGACCAGAACAAAGGCGTAGCTATGTGGGCACCAGCTACGCTTGTCTTTTCTTGGGTCACCTGGATACTTGATCTGGGGTCAATACCAGGGCACTTTTCCTTTGATGTATGATCGATACATCGACGATGCTATTGGTATTTCCGACATGTCTGAGAAAGATCTCCTAAACTTTACAGACTTCGTCAGTGACTTCCATCCTTCTATTAAGTTCACGTCTGACATCTCCCTCCCTTCTGTCCACTTTATCAACATCACTGTCTCCTTCATATGGCAAATATGCCTTCCTCGCCCCTCCCCCGTATATAAATCTCTCCCCCCCCCCTCCTCCTGGCTTATATAACTTCATTTTTGTTCCCCCCACTTGTATTCATATTTTGCCTTTTTCATATTTGGCTTCCACTGGCATATCCGGCCCTTTCCCCCTCACTTCTTAAGCTATCCTGGCCACCTTATTTGATCGGTGTCCTTCATTCACAGTCAAACTTCCGACTCAACAAGTCGCAATGATAGACACTATCAGATAAGTAGACCATTTTTTTCCTTATATGTTGATTTGCTAGTTCAGTATTGTTGTTATTTGTTGTCCATTATGAAGGCCTATTGGTCGTAACGTAGGTTTTGTTTGTGTTATCGTCTCGGTGCAGTATCTGACCATATCCATTAAAACATTTTTTATTAAACTTAACTTTAATTAACTTGTAAACATTTTGTATCATTTATCTTTTCCGATAGATGCAAGTAAGCATCTGCGGTAACGTATCAGCTGTCACCACTGCTTAGACACCAGAGCATAAGTTTTGCAACAAAGCAACAGCTGATAAACAGTATATTTACGCCGACTCTGTGCTACCAGTGCTAAACATGACCTCTACTATTGCGCGTGAGAGAAGAATTTCGACATGTGGAATGAAGTGTTTGAGGAAAGTCATCGGCGTTCTCAGAAAATACAGAATGCGAAACAACGATATTCGCTGTATGGTCAGCAGTATGTCTTGTACAGAGTACATTTCCAGGCTCAAAATACATTGATTTGGTCATCTCATGAGAATGCACACTCAACTTCCATTGCTGGCTAAAAGCGCTGGCAGATGTAAGGGGGCGGCCTTAAGGCAGGTGGATAGAGGCTATTAGAATGATTATGCAGTGACACGGGCTCACATTGACCGACGCAACGCACTTGGAGCAGGACAGATGACTTGATCTCCCCACGCCGCTTAACGGTATAAGTGGAAAGAAAATTAACTAACGTACTGTTTGGCTATACAATGAAAACAAGGTACTTGAGTCCAAACTCCAAACAGTTTCCATCGTACGTAACGGGACAGCCTTTTCGGGTTAAGGGGAGGACAGGTCAATATAATTTTATTTTAAATAAATAAGTAAAGAATTAGATTAAAAATAGAAGTATAGAAAAGTTGTTTGTATTCATTTTTAGGGCTTATGTTTAGGGTTACGGTTAACGTTTAGGGCTTTGGCTACGATAATTATTGTGGTTAGGGTAATGTTAGGATTATGGTTAGGGTTAGGGTAATGTTAGGATTATTGTTATGGTTAGGGTTAGGGTAATGTTAGGGTTATGGTAATGTTTATGGTTAGGGTAAGATAACATGGTTGTTCTTACATCGAGGCAAAAAAAAAACCCATTGTGCAACGCACACGGCCTTGGGATTAGAGAAATAAGGCGACGCAAAAAGAAAAAAAAAAGAAAAATGACAATGGATAATGTCCTTCTGCTGTAGAAGCTTGATGCTACTCTCCTTATCATGGACCAACGTTGACAGATTCAAGAAATTCATTGCTAAGACGGCAGGAACAATCAGTAGCATAAATTCTCGTCTATTTTTGCAGAATGTTTGACACCTCGAATAAAATGTGAACTATTCTGCGACGTCATTACCTCAAATCCGGTGCTAAACATTTATATTTATTTTGTTTGGGGTAAATGAAGACGCAAGTACCTGAAACAAAATGGCGTTACTAGACTGCTTTAAACACACAAACTCATAAGTATGTATGTATGTATGTATGTATGTATGTATGTATGTATGTATGTATGTATGTATGTATGTATGTATGTATAACTTACACATGTCCATCTGTATTTCCACAGTTTGCGGGATATATTTGATTGACTGATCGAATCACTTGGTGCCATCTTTGGTCACAGTGGCGCGAGATACCGCAAGACGAGGTCATGCGCGGGATAATACAGAAATAATATCGCTGAGAAAATGAGGCAGTTCTGATTTTGAAAGTTGAGATAGGGGAGGGGAAAAGGGAGGGGGGGGGAGATAGTCGGAGAGATGGGTTGTGGCCTTATTTGAGTTTCAACTCCACGCTTGACTCAAGTCACTATGGGGCACTTCATGAGATAATTACGCAAATCGGTAACATAGGGTGCGCGAGGTAAGGTGTCGGCCTTGGGTGCCGGAGGTCGCTGGTTCGAATCACCAGGTGAGGACTGAGATTTTTCTCATGTGGATCTTCTGGTAAAAATGGTCATGATCACGGAAAGCGAAAACGGGGAATGGGAATTTCAAGGAAGTGGGAAGAGAGTTTGGGGCGGTTGAATGGTTTGAAGGAAATAACGTTTTGGACGTTAGGGCAAGAGTGCAAAGCCTTGTGGAGGAGGTTTGTGCTACAGGGGAAACACGTTATTTGTTAAACTGCTGTTATTTCTTTTATATTGTATGATTTAAATGACACAAGCACACACTACATACATGAATTACATTAATTAAATACAAGCGCGCACACACACACACACACATTTTGATCATTACAATATTATGAAAGGGTTTCCTGAACAGATACAATACTAAATATCATGCCCATGGGAATTATCGTCTCGCCTTACGAGGATTCGGCTTGAGATCGGCATCTGATAATCAATTAGACCGGAACTTCGAGAGACGCTGCCAGCGATAACAGAAAGCATCGCTATTAGAATTGATCACATTACATGAGAATTCCTTAATATTTACAAAATAAACACACACATGAAAATAAAATGTAAAAACCCACATAAGCAAAGACCAGACAATTGTTTAAAAAAAGCCGGCGTGAATGTCTCTGACCCGCCATCTTGTAGTATTGTGAACACCATGAGGTCAATTCGAGATATTTAAAATAAAAATAAGTGTGTTGGACTGAACATACAATTTCTTTTGTTTCCTAAATGTAAATGGCCTGCGGTGTTTATCTTGTATGGCTTACTCATTAACGTGAAATGCTGCCAAACTACAAAAGAGAATAAATATGATAGGTAGATTGAAAAACAATATTTTCTAACATGCTACTAGTGTTGGTCTAGTCTGTTATGAACTTCCTGGTTGTGTTTTAATGATGTTATTCTTAGTCTAGGTATTTTACTATATTGTTACAAGGAGAATAAAAAAAAAACGACGCGTATGTCTGAGACACCGTGTGTAGCTAAACAAGAACATGGATTGAACCTTCATTGTATGAACAAAGACCAGAAACACACACAAAGACACATGAAAACACGTATTATCAAGACGAAACTACCCATCTTAGTATTATAATATGTTTGTGACTGAGGTCCAAATGGGGCTTAGAAAGAAGTGAGTCATACGTCCTAAGGTGTCAAAGAAGGCGATGTCTCTAAATACCATCGAGCGAACTCGCACAAGTAACCTGAGAATCTTGAAGGCAAATTGGAGCTGCCAGTGTCCAGAATCAAAGACACTAAAGATCAAAGTGTTCTAAGCTCATTTAGCGTCCACTAGCTCAGGTTGGTCTTCTTCTTCTTCTTCTTCTTCTTCTTCTTCTTCTTCTTCTTCTTCTTCTTCTTTTTCTTCTTCTTCTTCGTACCCTGTCAGACGTCAACTTGAATTTGTTCGAATTAAACAGCAGTCATCCTGAGGCTGTCGACACTGCCATAGAGCTTGTCTAGTGTTGTCACTGGTGATGGCCACATGTGCTTTCTCTGGTCCTCGTATGTCGGGCAATTTTGTAGTAGATGTTCAGCGGTCATTTTCCCTGTACCACAGGTACATTCGTCAGTAGCACCTATCTTCAGTTTATTGAATAGATGGTACCTCAGTCTGTTGTGGCCTGTGCGGAGTCTGAAGACCACGACCTACTCTCTTCTGTTCAACTGGTAATAAGTACCATTTTTTGTGTATCCAGTATGCTCTGTTTCCCATTTGGCCACGTATCTGGCCCTAATAAACCTTTTGTTAGGCTGCTCTAACAGGAGCATGTATATAGAAGCTAAGTGAACGATAACCTTGACTTGCCAATTTGTTTGCCAGATTTTAGCGCAATAACATAATTACAGTCAAAATTAGGAACTCGCTACGATCAAGTAGACGTTTGGAGCGTTGTTATTCTTATGTCAACCTAAAGTTGTAATTGAGGGTTAAGGTGTTGGTTGCCTAAAAAGTCGGTAGTTGATGTTTTGAAAGGTAGACGTAAACCTATAAACTAGGGATGAAATGTGATTGGTTCCAGGGCGACAGATTTTAATCATGTGATTATTTCCTTAGCAACTAGAAACAAAATGGGTAGAATTTAGAGTGGACATAGAGTTTATATATCCAAGTATTCAGTATATGTTTTCTAGAATTCGACCCTCAGTTAACTGTTAAACTGACAGAAACCTCTGAGTTTGCAGATTACATTTTGACCGTAGAACAATAACCTCAGTGAAACTTGAGACTGACACTGACTATCTCATGCTGACAATGACCTACCTACCTGACATATACTTGACAGCCCACCCAGCCGAGAAGACCAGTGAAACTTCATCATAAGCATCAATTGTGAGGTCTGTATGAAAGTGTACTGGAAAACAAAGTCCAGGAGTGAATATTGTCTGTACAAAAGGTGTACTCAGACACAAAGTCCCGGAATGACTGTCGTCTGTACAAAAGGTGTACTCAGACACAAAGTCCCGGAATGACTATTGTCTGTATAAACGGTGTACTCAGACACAAAGTCCCGGAATGACTATTGTCTGTATGAAGAGTGTGCTCAGACACAAAGTCCCGGAATGACTATTGTCTGTATAAACGGTGTACTCAGACACAAAGTACAGTAGTGGCTATTGTCTGTATGAAGAGTGTGCTCAGACACAAAGTACAGTAGTGACTATTGTCTGTAGACGTGCTATGCCACGATACAGACCTTATGGAAACCAGAGAGGCGCAGTGACTGGGTGAGAGATCTCGGGACAGACTACGGAATATAACAGAAGTCAAGACTGCAACTCACGCCTTGCTCAAGTCACAGGCGATACAGGAGCAAAGGACCAAAAACGAAAACATTTGTTTTAGTTAGTTATGATGTGTTAAAAATGAAAGGAATACACTAGTTAAACTAAGTTTAGAATCAGTTACATTTTTAACGGGGATTACAACAATGCTATTTACACTAGAACCCTGAATTTTTAGGGCATCATATTAATTAGTCAAACTAACTTCAGTAATCAGATATCTCATTCTTGTGCAAGAAGTAAATGCCTTTTATTAATATTGCATTTCACATTTTTTGTTTAATTAAAAGTAAAGTCCATTGTTATATTTTGCTTTGAGATTCGTTCTAGTGTTAAGTCTCGTTGTTGTTGTTGTTGTTTTTGTTGTTGTTGAATGCCAACAATGATTAGGTTACTCTTTTGTGCGTCCTGAAAAGGGCGTTACGTGACTGGCTGCAATAGCTTTCCTCACATCCCGAGCGTGCTAATAAAGGTGGACCAGGGTCCCCCAGGTGGTTGTGCTATGCTTGGCTCCATCTGCGTGTCGCTCACTACAATGGAGATCACGTTGAACCCCATCTTGTTAGCCAGACTGTTGTCATCGACAACCGCCCGTTTCCAGGGTGACCAGCGAGGACGTCAGGTGCGGGTCTTAGCGAGTATATTTCTCCTGACCCTGGCTAACATTGTCTGATTAGTATGTTTTGCCTGAGCAGACGTTAGCCTCATCATCCCAATGTTAAGTCTTGAGTGAGTAGAAAAGTGAAAGAATAGACAGGGAGGTAAAGTAAAAAAGGAAAGTAATAAAACCATGTGAAGATAACTCATCTAATGTCTGCCTTTTCATAATTAGTCCCAGGGATAAAAAATATCTAAGTAGATATATATGCTACATGTTGAACGCTACTTCCATGATTTATTACCTTTTTTCATTTGTGTTATTCATTCTCACTGATACAGACGTTTGGTCGCAACGTATATTTTGTTCTTAATCTTGTTCTGGGCAAAAACCAAGATTGAAAGCATTGGCTGCAACCCCACAAGTGCAGCGATTATTGTTTATAGTATCTACCCCCCTGCATCGAGTATGGAACCAGCAGATGCTTTAATTGAAAACCAAACTAGGAATTTACATAACACGCGTCGTACTGCCCTCCTGAGCGATTCCAATACATTGACTACTCTGCAGAGCGACAATTGACGTCTTCCACATTCACATTCACAAAGGTGCTTTCTTGCGGTTCACTGCTATGACCTGATTTCAAACAACATAGCCACTCGAGGAACAGTCCTCGGAAACACACTCACTACACTAAACTGTTGCTGGTTGGCTCAATTTGGACATGTGACATGCCTTGCTGCGGACATTACTGATTACCAGCTCTTAAAGTAGATCATAGACACAAAGGATGGAAACGACTCTCTCCATAATAGTCCCACCCCCTTGACCTTATTAGGTCAAATAGAAAAGACACCATCCTCATTGCATGCAGCTCGGGACTGAATAATCATCGTACTCAGTGACAGTTGGCACGACTGGCCTTTGTCGCCTAAGCGAACTACCTACCTACCTACCTACATGCATGCCTGCCTGCCTGTCTACCTGCCTACCTTTCTGACTTCCTACATTTTTACTGACGAACTACCATGTTTTTATTCTCATTATTTAACTCGGGACTGTCGTAACCTTGCCATATTCTTTAATCTGGTGTTGTGTAGATCCAGCGTTAATGTATGAAAGCAAATCATATACAATCACCAAGACGATCACTGGAAGCCCCTTACGTGGTTTTGACTGATTCACCTTTCCGCTCCAAGTGAATCATAGGAGTATTACTACAGCAAGCCAAGAGTGAAGCTAGATGGGATTCTGAGCAATAGTGTCACTCTCCAGCAAGGAGGGCCATAAGGAGGAGTCATATCACCACCCTTTTCATCATGTTCATCAATGACATAGTGGAGACAATTCCTAAGCATATCTCCAGGGCTCTCCATGCAGATGATCTTGCAGCATGGTGTGCTGCAGAAAACTAGGGGAACAAAGGCTGAAAAAGACTTATTTCATACACTCATCACAACAAACAAATATGTGCCAAAGAGACCTCCTCCCAGGCAAAAGCACAGACATGGAAATGATGTCGGGCTATGAGGAGCCAAACCACTATCTAGATACAGTTTCAATTAACGCAGAAGTGCCCGGAATAGAAAAGAAAGATCATCAGGTCCCTCTCCACCCCCCTCCCCCAATCTAAGAGTCAAGACTCAATAGATGATTGAAAGTAAATACAGCTCCAAAAGAGTGAACAAATATGTACATAGATGGATATGAAGACAGAACGGCAAAAAATGGTGGTGGAGGCATCTTTATAAGACAACAAAAAAGATAACCAATAAGTCCTTTCCAACAGGGAAAACTTCCTCTAGCCTGAGGGCAGAATTAATGGCTCTTCTCCAAGCACTGAAAATTGTCACCACAGTGGAGACCCACACACACACGCCAGGATGGTGATCTTCACATACTGTTAAGCACTACTCGAATCGATAAAGAACACAACAAATGAGGACATAATACATACAATCAGAACAGAACTAAATGCCATACAAAAGATCTCAAAGATCACACTACGGTGGCTCCCGTCTCATTGTGGAATTACGGGAAACGAGAGAGCCGATGTACTATCCAAAGCAGGTGGAAAAATGGATACACACATAAAGTGCCATATAAGGAGGCTAAAACCATCATTCGCAGCCAGTATAAAATAAAATAGGAGAAAGAAATGGGAGAGAGTAACAGTACATGTCCAATCCACCAGTTACAAAGACACCAGCAAACTGCAATCTTGCGCATGAGAACGAGCCACAGCAAACTACTGGACCACCTATATCGGCTCAAAATCTTCCAAACAAATGAATATCCATGTGGGACAGGAGTCCAGGCCCCTGAACACGTACTTCAAGAATGCCCGGCCTTCGAAGAACTAAGATTCCAGACCTGGCCAGATGAAGCAGAACTGAGGCAAAAACTATAGGGCCACCGTTCAGACTGTGGCCTTCATCCTAGCGATATGACTGCAGATTTAACATGATCAGAAAAACCCAAACGTAGAAGAAGGAGAAGAAGACTACAGCAAGCTTCTTCACAGAGACATGTTTCCGAGTATTTCCAGTGGTAGTTCCAGAGCAATAGTTTTGAATGACGATGTTTTTAGTCGCAATACACAGATCTCTTTAATAGCCTTCAACGATATATTTGGAAGATTGCAGTGGCCATATTCTTTTCAAATCTAGTACCACAGGGCGTTAATAGAGGCGGGTGGTAGTTATGAGTGAGGCCCATGCGCAGGCACAACTTATTACATGCTTCAGAACAAAGCAATCACATGTATTTTTAACGTTATGTGAAGTGAAGTGTGTGAACATACTGGCACAACTACTACAGTTGTTGTGAAGCTGAAACTTGATGTGTCAAGCCGAAAGGAACATACATCGCAGCTTCGCTGTAAACTACAACACAAAGTCCTTTTCAGGACGAACGCCGAAGAAGAAGTTGCTGTGTAAAGGGATAGAGGATGACATCAAGAGAATACCCTGGGAGGATAAGCTTCCTGTCATGGAAGACTGTGAACAGCAGAGCTGATAAACACCACTCGGTACAGAAAATTGTGGAGACTACGCCATTTTGCATTTCACATGATGATAAGGATTTCAATCTATCAACTGCTATTTCGAACAATCACAATAAATCAAAACCATTTCAGTCCCCCGTGGAGCATAGTTCTTCACTTAATACATGCAAAGTCAACACGCATTGAGTTGTATGTTGAATATTTATTGGTTAAACGTTTCTACAGAATAATGTAGCCAACCCAATGCCCAACTATTCATGGCCGTCTCTTACGAAATGCACGGCGGGTTACATCATAATTATTCTTTGCTCCCCTTTCGGGCCTCAGTAACACTCATGGGGAACTTGTATTCAGTCAGAAGCCTTATATTTACTTTAGTAATAATTCGGAATGAACCCAATGACCGGAGTGTCATTGTTTGGTTGTTGTTTTAGACTAAGCCGTTTTGTATATTGAGTCATAATGAGCACACCATAGATGACGACCAAGAGGCCCATGCAACGAGATAGCAGCCTAATCTTGTATATTGAACTGCCACTGAAGTCAGCCCTGCAGAAATCCCCTAAATTATGTGGCACTTTAGCAGTGACGTAGCTATAGTTTGTTGGCACCATGTGCTGTTCTTGAGCATGCCTTCCCTTTCAATTTGAAATCGGACCAAACTGCATTAAGTGAACATACGTACGATACGCATGATGACGTCACTTCTGGTGTAAATAACACATACCAACTGTTAAGTTTGCAAAATTTCATTATCCTCCGACTCATAGTTTTCTTAGCAGACAGTTGAAAACATGGCGGGTGTGATACGGAATCCGTCTCACAGTTGATCAGAAATTGGTGATTCGGTTTCTAACAGCTGAAATATGTAGACCAGCTGACATTCATTGCATAATGCAGGCAGTGTATGGTGACAAAAGTGTGTCGAAGACAACAGTGAAGAGCTGGACAACGATGTTTAAAAAAGGACATGAGTTAACGAACGATTTTCCGAGACCTGGTCAGGCGCATATTGTTGCGTTAACTCACGTCGTTATAGGAAGGAGGATAATGATATTTTGCAAACTTGACGGTTGGTATGTGCTGTTTACTCTAGAAGTGACGTTATCATGCACATTGTACGTATGTTCACTTGTTGCAGTTTGTTCAGGTTTCAATTGAGCACGCCTCGCATATACATCACATTCTTGAACATAAGGTTAAAACGACACGTAGAAAAACAAATTAAGTAAGACACCAAGTATATTTCTGAATTGAAAATTGTAATTTATGTAATTTCAACATTCTACAATGTTATTTTTCTTGCTTTAATCTTAGCAAAATTTTCGATGTTGAAATCTTTTTCGTCTGTCAGTTGCTGTTCCATCAACACTATGGCAAGATTTCTTAAATGCTAGATACTCATTATAGATCATAAGTAATTTTTGATCAATTTTAATTTACATAAACTCATCTGACAGCAGCCACATAAGCAGCAATTGCGCGGAAAGCCGTATTACAATATTTGGAACTGAGTTTTCAAGATTGTATTTTTTGAATAAACTGCGAAACTTCAAGGGAGCATTCCTTTCACACTTCTGTTTCCTCTTGCGCTACGCAAGAGTGTCAGCGGTAGAAATAAAATCCTGAAACCTTTTTCTCTCATCGAGAAACTCATCTTATTAATGTAATTGTAATCATGATTAAACGAGTTGACGCTCATGTGATTCAAAAGATTCAACGAAGTTAGAAAGGCATATTTCTCAACAAGAACATTAAGCTGTTGACATTTTCTAAAAGTTATTTCTTGGATCACTCTGTCCGTGGAAGAAAACGTTTCTCTTCTCAACTTAGTTTCGTATGACAATTCAGCATCTCTGGATTATTCACCAGCCATTAGTTTCTTCTTTTTTTTCTTCGACATTGACGCCCCATGACTATACCAGATTAGCACAAACGTCTTTCACATAGACTACTGAATGGTTAACTAGTTCGTTCATATTTTCCACTGTTGGGTTTTATAGTGTCACGGTAATCAAGTGTAAACAATGGCTGCTAAGGACAATTGCACGAAGAGTTATCATATGAACATGCATATTAGGAAAACACAAATGCTTACAAACGTTCAACAATTATTTGGAGTAGTGGGCTAATGCAGGTAGTCTCTAAAATTGATTTGATAATAATATAATAATAATAGTTGTCTGTCGCCGTTCGTGTTTTATAGTTTTAATTAACATAATTTGAATTACAATATGATACGGAAATTTAACGGGGTTGTTATATTTACATTTGATTTATTCTAATAGTAAATGCTAGTAGCAAATAATAAAATAGTGTCTCACTTTTTCTACTAACTTGACATAAAAATGCTTTTCTTTTCCTTGCAGTAGACCAAAAGTGCCCCCTATCCTCCCCCCTCTCCACAACAAAAAAGTGCCACCCACTCCGCTACGCTACTGTACAAGAGGTCTGAGTGTTTGGAGCATTTGCTTGACAAGCAACGGTATAGAGTTCGATTTCCGGTAAAGACACTGCACAGTTTATCTGCCTGCAATCAATAAATCCTCAATCGTCAATCATAAGCTTTCAGCTACCTGCGGAGCACACTTCAACAAAATATACACGAAATTGTCCAAGCATGTGTCATCCGTTCTAGCTCTGTCTACACCTTGCATGCATCATTGATGTTTGCCTCGAGCTCTCCTCTCCATGTTTATTTTGGATTGCCTCTACTTCTCTTGCCTTACAGTTTGGGAAATGAAAATAAAGTGAGCAAGAACTAAGAACTCACATTGTCGCACACAAAGCAGAGAGCTCTTTAAATAAAGTCTCAAACTAGTCATCCGCGAAAGAACAACCTTCACTTGACCGATTTGAATATCTCTTACATTTCTTATCCACCTTTTATTCCATGTTTACGCAAGTCAGATCGTCGTATTATAAGCGCGTAGAGGTAGTATGGAAGATTGCATCCGCACTAGGTAACTAACTGAACCACTTGATCTTCTCTATATTCATGTGTATGGTCGTATTTGGACAATTTTTCTAACGTCATTATTCCCTAATCTGTCTCTTCTAATGACGCTGATGGTTGTTCTCAAGTGTCACATCTTACGGGTCGCAATATTTCTGTCTCGGATCGTTGTTAATTCCTTGCCCCTTCTAGAGGATTTGATGGCATTTCTCAAGTATCTCATCTCACGGGTCGCAATCTTTGTTAATGTCCCCTTTTGACACAGATGACAGAGTTTTGGCACGAATATACAGTTGATCAAGTCTATTACATTGAAATATTAGGCTGTTTCAGCAGTGGAGACAGCTGCTATGCAATTACGTTCGACATCTGGCGACGATCATCGATTTCTCTACCTGCCATCATGTGTAAAGTTACTGCCCATATACTTGTATTCTATTGTATGAATGACAAATGGAGACTGCTCTTTATAAAGCCCAATGAAATGGACACGAAGAATGGCATTTTTTTTATTTCGGTCACAACTAGAACGATAACGAGAAATGAATAACAGAACGAACGGTGGAAAGGGCAGGTCTTAGATTCAACATGTCATAAACTGAGTATTATATGTCAGGAAATCCCAAAACAAAAAACCTCTACAGGAAACATTTATTTGAGCACCAAGACGATTCATAAGTGAAGAAATCATAATGCTTCAGGGACGTCATTTGAGTCTTTTGTGCTTTCTGTCTGTTGTGTCGTGTGATGAAAATGTTTCCAATGTCTAAACAAGCCTCCAGGTGTGGTAAGCGACACGTGAAAGAGAAAGTTGTGTTGTTTCACTACAGCCTAAAACACGAGTGATAATCGGGGGCAGAGAAGAAAAGGGGGAGGGTAAGGGGGTAGGGGATGAGGAACCTTTAAAGCTGAGAGGTAAGCGGCTTGCCTCTCCAGAAACAAACAAAAGATAGCTCAAACAATGGGGTGTTGGAATCCAGTAAGTTTCAGGTGGTCCCTGGTCTTGAAATTATGAGACCAGCACCATGTGTTACCAGAGATGAACGATCAACTCAGAGGTCCCGTGCACGCGTTGTGCACATAAAAGAGCCCTTGCCATTTACACATCGTAAAGAGCAGACTGTTAGCTGATGCCGGATATACATTCTACACGTAACCAAATGTCTACCATAGTGACCTGATGAAGACCAACAGGTGGAGGCCCTTCACTATGCAAAAACACAATACGTCAATCCAATGTTTGTCTGCAGACTCGATTGCAGGTATCTACCAACAAATATATCTACACCGCATGGGGTAGAAGAGAAGTGACTAACAGACGAGAGTGGTACACAGAATAGAACAGTTGGAACCTTGCAATGCGACAATGTCGTTCAATGCGACTAGAAATCAAAACGCACGTTATATAAAAACAGTGCAACAGAAATCGCAGCTGCAAATGGCACAGGTTTCCTGTAATAGGGCCATCTGTAGTTGCGACCCCGTAATTTACAAGGAGCAGAAAAGAGAGTTATTCTTACTGGAGAATGAAAAGTCTACTGGAGATACTTGCCAGGGCTGTTCCTACTGTTGTCGGAAGCCACATGTACTGAGTTCATGTAACGGTTGACAACGTTTCCTTTACTGGCTGTATAAAGCAGCTCTTCTCGCATCCTGAGGCGTACTTGAGAAGGTTGGCCGGTGTTTTCCTAGTTGTAGTGCACTGCGACGCCAAAGACCCCTCACATAATTGCACTGTTGAACCATATCTCACTGGTCAGACTGTTGTGACACAGCCTGGTTCGTGGAGTCATACGAGGAAGTCAGGTGGGCTCTTGATCAGTGTCTTTCATCTAACCCTGATGTTACTGCTCACTGCCGAGAAGTGTTATAAGCATGAAGTGTCTTATGCTTACAGAGAAGTGTGATTTTTAAGCGGCCACCATTTATGAATTGAATAAAAAAGGGTCAAGGTATTTCTACAACAGACACTGCCGTCGGGGATGAAGGCTATGGTCTTGATTGTGCTAAGTTTTCGGAAGTTTCTTACCTCCCTGCCTTGTCATTATTAACTGTAGGTAACGTACCCATTTACAGCTGCTTAGACAGAAGTGTGCCGTGCTCGGGGATTAAACTCAGTCCCTTAGGGACAGTCTCTAATCATTCAGCCAACCAGACGTTATAAATGAGTATACGGTATTGCAAAAACTAATAAAAATATAAGATCAAAGACCAAATCCAAAACACCGTCAGTATTACGAATCAGGAAGTTATGCTCAACCAGTATCTAGATACTTCCTTAACGTCTGTCTGTATATCTGACTATTTGTCTGTATATTTGTCTTGTGCGTTAGAGATTTAGCTGGACAATCGACAAATGATTCCATCACAAGTGGGTTAAAATGATTGCAGTACTATACGAAGCGCAATTCATGATGGTTATGAAAGTCGTTAATTTCTTTGTTAATTTCTTTTCGTTAATTTAATTTTCGATAGCAGTGGCTGCTCGCTGTAGTTATGAAATGGTATCGCTGGAAAAGCAAGATAGTTCTACATCTGAAGCAAATATGCGCAAGTTGAGATGAGAGAAATCGAGGGATTGGTTTAGGGGAATGGGCAAGAACGGTGAGTGGTTTGAGGCGATGTGTGGTTTGGAGGGATGTGCTGTTTGTAGGGGTGTGCGGTTTGGAGGGATGTGCTGTTTGTAGGGGTGTGCGGTTTGGAGGGATGTGTGGTTTGGAGGGGTGTGTGGTTTGGAGGGATGTGCTGTTTTGAGGGGTGTGTGGTTTGGAGGGATGTGTGGTTTGGAGGGATGTGCTGTTTGTAGGGGTGTGCGGTTTGGAGGGATATGTGGTTTGGAGGGATGTGTGGTTTGTAGGGGTGTGCGGTTTGGAGGGATATGTGGTTTGGAGGGATGTGTGGTTTGGAGGGATGTGTGGTTTGGAGGGGTGTGCGGTTTGGAGGGATGTGTGGTTTGTAGGGGTGTGCGGTTTGGAGGGATGTGTGGTTTGGAGGGGTATGTGGTTTGTAGGGGTGTGTGGTTTGGAGGGGTGTGCGATTTGGAGGGGTATGTGGTTTGTAGGGGTGTGTGGTTTGGAGGGGTGTGCGGTTTGGAGGGATGTGCGATTTGGAGGGGTATGTGGTTTGTAGGGGTGTGTGGTTTGGAGGGGTGTGCGGTTTGGAGGGATGTGCGATTTGGAGGGGTGTGCGATTTGGAGGGGTATGTGGTTTGTAGGGGTATGTGGTTTGTAGGGGTGTGTGGTTTGGAGGGATGTGCGATTTGGAGGGGTATGTGGTTTGTAGGGGTATGTGGTTTGTAGGGGTGTGTGGTTTGGAGGGATGTGTGGTTTGTAGGGGTGTGTGGTTTGGAGGGATGTGCGATTTGGAGGGAGAGGTAAAATGATTTTTTGGGTGGGGTGAAAGTGATTGGCGGGTAGATGGATAGGGTGATGGCTCTGTTGAAGGAGGGAGTTATGGGTAGGTTGAGAAGAGGGACGGGTGTTGAGAAGGAAGAGATTGGCGAGTTTGGAGGACAGGAAAAGAGTACATGATTTGGGACGTGAGGCATGGCAAGGGTCCGGGAAAGGGGAGAGCCTTTAATTGCTAAACAGCTGTTGTTTCTGTCAAAATGTACAGTTCAACTGTCTGGGGTATGTTCTCCACAGATTCGTGTATGTTAGTATATCATGCAGTGCAATTCAACTGTCTGGGGTATGTTCTACACAGATTCATGTATGTTAGTATATCATATAGTACAGTTCAACTGTCGGGGGTATGTTCTCACAGATTCGTGTATGTAAGTATATCATATAGTACAGTTCGACTGTTGGGGGTATGTTCTACACAGATTCGTGTATGTAAGTACATCATATAGTACAGTTCAACTGTCGGGGGTATGTTCTCCACAGATTCGTGTATGTAAGTATATCATATAGTACAGTTCAACTGTCGGGGGTATGTTCTCCACAGATTCATGTATGTTAGTATATCATATAGTACAGTTCGACTGTCGGGGGTATGTTCTACACAGATTCGTGTATGTTAGTATATCATATAGTACAGTTTGGGTGTCGGGGGTATGTTCTCCACAGATTCATGTATGTTAGTATATCATATAGTACAGCTCGACTGTCGGGGGTATGTTCTACACAGATTCATGTATGTTAGTATATCATATAGTACAGTTTGGCTGTCGGGGGTATGTTCTCCACAGATTCATGTATGTTAGTATATCATATAGTATAGTTCAACTTTCGGGGGTATGTTGTACACAGATTCGTGTATGTTGGTATATCATATAGTACAGTTTGACTGTTTGGAGTATGTTCTCCACAGATTCATGTATGTTAGTATATCATATAGTACTCGAGATGTGGTGACCGTGGATTCAGCTTACGAACTGCTTACCGGGTTGATTGTTCTTTAAATTCAGTGTAGGGTTTTGATTTAAGTGAAAGTTGATATTTTGCTTATTCTTGGAAATAATTTTGTGGTAAATTGTTGCAGAATCTTGATAGTTTATTTATTATTACTATATTGCTTATACATCATTATACCGCCTTATAATAATATAATCATTATAATACAATGACGCGCGAGAGCAGAATTTTGACTTGTGAAATGAAGTGTTTGAGGAAAGTCTTCGGTGTTACCAGAAAAGACATAATGCGGAATGACGACATTCTAAGTATGGCCGGCACTTGTGCCGAATACATTTCCAGGCAGAAAATATGTTGGTTTGGTAATCTCATGAAAATGGACCCTCATCATCTTCCACTGATGGCTTACAATGCTGGTAGATCTGGCTACAGGGCGAGGGAGCGGCGGCGAGGCAGGTGGATAGATGACATTAGAGTGATTGTGCAACGACAAGGGCTCATATTGACCAACGCAACGCACTTGGCGCAGGATAGACGACTTAAGCTCCCCACGGCGCTAAACGGCACAAGTGAAAAGAAAACTAACTAACTGACTATCATTATAACCAAGTCAAATATTAATTTAATGAAATTAGCGTGATAAAATAGTATATAGTTTAATTAAATTATGTACTTTGAAGCAAAATGAAAAACTGTTTCAAAACAGACAGCTCTGCTCTTACAAAAGCCATTAAAGGTTAAAGTTATGAAGGAAATCTTTCTCAGTGAGATATAATGTTTAGCAGAGATAATGCACATCTGTATGTAACACAATAAGATGACCGAATCGCGTCAGTGACTATATCCTCAGAATCAGTTTCTACCAAGAGGCGAAACATATTAAATGTAAATTTCAAAGCTGTCAATTTTAAAGTTGTTTACGCGCACTTTTCCAGGGCAACTTTTGAAAACACCGTTCTGCTTTGTCCAAGGCCCGTGGGACGAAATGCCCTATATGTTTTGTTTGTCATGCTAAGTGGTATACATATATCCGTGTCAATTGAGGAACAACGTGAGGATACAAATCGACCCAGAAGAATTTATTTGAAGAACTTGGGAACAGATATTGACTTGAGGGGAGAGAACTCAGTTGTCTCGAGATAAGGTGTTCGCCTCGGGTGCCGAAGGTCGTGGGTTCGAATCACACCGAAAACCGGGATTTGTGTGGGAATCTTCTGGTAAAAACTCCCATTATCTCTGGGTAGTGAGATCGGACTATGTGTTCAGTGTCAAGCACATATTAAAAATCCCTTTGCAGTTGGAAATAAAAACAAGAATGGGCTTAACGGACAAAATTCAAGTTGAAAATCTACCCAAGTTATTTGCACCGTTCCCCAGGCAGTTTGTTAAGAGCAGATATAGATGGTGCTTAACTGGCTGCGTGTCTACTTAGCTTTAGTGTTTGAGTCGAGTAAGATGGACTTGCACATCGGTTAAACCACCCTCCAAGAAACTGGTTGTATACAGACTCTGTAGAGTTTTCTAAACCAGTAAAAATATGTAAAGTTATGTTCACTATGATGGACATTCTCATTTCTTTCCTCTGAATAGTGGCTAGTGATTGGAAGAACGTGTGGGACACGCTAAGGGGAGAGAGTAGGTCAAGATAAGTGGAGAGGGAGAGTAGGTAAGGATAAGTAGAGAGAGAGAGAGTAGGACAAGATTAGTGGGGAGAGAGTAGGTCAAGATAAGTGGAGAGGGAGAGTAGGACAAGATAAGTAGAGAGAGAGAGAGTAGGACAAGATAAGTGGAGAGGGAGAGTAGGTCAAGATAAGTAGAGAGAGAGAGAGTAGGACAAGATAAGTAGAAAGAGAGAGTAGGACAAGATAAGTAGAAAGAGAGAGTAGGACAAGATAAGTAGAGAGAGAGAGTAGGACAAGATAAGTGGGGAGAGAGTAGGACAAGATAAGTAGAGAGAGAGAGTAGGACAAGATAAGTAGAGAGAGAGAGTAGGACAAGATAAGTAGAAAGAGAGAGTAGGACAAGATAAGTGGGGAGAGAGTAGGTCAAGATAAGTAGAGAGAGAGAGTAGGACAAGATAAGTAGAGAGAGAGAGTAGGACAAGATAAGTGGGGAGAGAGTAGGTCAAGATAAGTAGAGAGAGAGAGAGTAGGACAAGATAAGTAGAAAGAGAGAGTAGGACAAGATAAGTAGAAAGAGAGAGTAGGACAAGATAAGTGGGGAGAGAGTAGGTCAAGATAAGTAGAGAGAGAGAGAGAGTAGGACAAGATAAGTAGAGAGAGAGTAGGACAAGATAAGTAGAAAGGGAGAGTAGGACAAGATAAGTGGGGAGAGAGTAGGTCAAGATAAGTAGAGAGAGAGAGAGTAGGATAAGATAAGTAGAGAGAGAGAGTAGGACAAGATAAGTAGAGAGAGAGTAGGACAAGATAAGTGGGGAGAGAGTAGGTCAAGATAAGTGGAGAGGGAGAGTAGGTCAAGATAAGTAGAGAGAGAGAGAGTAGGACAAGATAAGTGGGGAGAGAGAGAGAGTAGGACAAGATAAGTAGAAAGAGAGAGTAGGACAAGATTAGTAGGGAGAGAGTAGGTCAAGATAAGTAGAGAGAGAGAGAGAGTGGGACAAGATGAGTAGAAAGAGAGAGTAGGACAAGATAAGTGGGGAGAGAGTAGGTCAAGATACGTAGAGAGAGAGTAAGTCAAGATAAGTGGAGAGAGAGAGAGAGTAGGACACGATAAGAGGGAGAGAGTAGAATAAGATAAGTGGAGAGAGAGTATGTAAAGATAAGTAGAGAGAGAGTATGACAAGATAAGGGGAGAGAGAGAGTAGATCAAGATAAGTAGAGAGAGAGTAGGACTAGATAAGTAGAGAGAAAGAGTAGGACGAAATAAGTAGAGAGAGAGAGCGACACGATAAAGGGAGAGAGTAGGACAAGCTAAGTGGAGAGAGAGAGTAGGTCAAGATAAGTAGATATAGTGTAGGACAAGATAAGTAGAGAGAGAGAGAGTAGGACAAAATAAGAGGAGAGAGAGTAGGACAAGATAAGAGGAGAGAGAGAGTAGGATATGATAAGTGGAGAGATAGAGTAGGACAAGATAAATGGAGAGAGAGAGTAGGCCAAGAAAAGTAGAGAGAGAGAGAGTAGGTCAAGATAAGTGGTGAGAGAGTCGGTCAAGATAAGTAGAGAGAGAGAGTGTAGATAAAAATAAATATAGAGAGAGAAAATAGGAAAACAAAAGCGGAGAGAGTAGGATAAGATAAGAGGAGAGAGAGAGTAGGTCAAAATGAGTGGAGAGAGAGTAGGTCAAGATAAGTAGAGAGAGAGAGTAGGTCAAGATAAGTAGAGAGAGAGTAGGTTAAGAGAAGTGGAGAGAGAGTAGGATAAGATAATTGGAGAGAGAGAGTAGGACAAGATAAGTGGAGAGAGAGAGAGTAGGTAAAGATAAGTAGAAAGAAAATAGGATAACATAAGTGGGGAGAGATTATGATATAATAAGCGGAGAGAGTGACTAGCACAAGATAAGTAGAGAGAAAGAGTAGAACAATATAAGTGGAGAGCGAGAGAGTAGGTCAATTTAAGTAGAGAGAGTAGGACATGATAAGTGGAAAGAGAGTAGGATAAGATAAGTAGGGAGAGAGAGTAGGTCAAGATAAGTAGAGAGAGAGAAAAGGTCAAGATAAGTAGAGATATAGAGTAGGTCAAGATAAGTAGAGAGAGAGAGAGGAGGATAAGATAAGCGGAGAGAAAGTAGATCAAGATAAATAAAAAGAGAATAGGATAAGATAAGTGGAAAGAGATTATGATACGATAAGTGAAGAGAGGGACTCGGACAAGATAAGTAGAGAGAAAGAGTGGGACAATATAAGTGGAGAGAGAGAGAGTAGGACAACTTAAGTGGAGAGAGAGAGCAGGACAACTTAAGTGGAGAGAGAGTAGGACAAGATAAGTAGGGAGAGAGAGAGTAGGCCAAGATAAGTAGAGATAGTAAGACAATATAAGTAGAGAGAGAGAGTAGGACAATATAAGAGGAGAGAGAGAGTAAGACAAGATAAGAGGAGAGAGAGAGTAGGATATGATACGTGGCGAGAGAGAGTAGGACAAGATAAATGGAGAGAGCGTAGAACAAGATAAGTGGAGAGAGAGAGAGTAGGTCAAGATGAGTAGAGAGAAAGAGTAGGACAATATAAGTGGAGAGAGAGAGTAGGTCAAGATAAGTGGAGAGAGAGAGAGTAGGTCAAGATGAGTAGAGAGAAAGAGTAGGACAATATAAGTGGAGAGAGAGAGTAGGTCAAGATAAGTGGAGAGAGAGAGAGTAGGTCAAGATGAGTAGAGAGAAAGAGTAGGACAATATAAGTGGAGAGAGAGAGTAGGTCAAGATAAGTGGAGAGAGAGAGAGTAGGTCAAGATGAGTAGAGAGAAAGAGTAGGACAATATAAGTGGAGAGAGAGAGTAGGTCAAGATAAGTGGAGAGAGAGAGAGTAGGTCAAGATGAGTAGAGAGAGAATAGGATAAGATAAGTGGAGAGAGATTATGATAACATAAGTGGAGAGAGAGACTAGGACAAGATAAGTAGAGAGAAAGAGTAGGACAATATAAGTGGAGAGAGAGTAGGTCAAGATAAGTAGAGAGAGAGAGAGAGAGAGTAGGACAAGATACGTGGAGAGAGAGTAGGGCAACTTACGTGGAGAGAGAGAGCAGGACAACTTGAGCGGATAGAGCGTAGGACAAGATACGTAGGGAGAGAGAGTAGAGCACGATAAGGAGAGAGAGTAGGACAAGATTCGTGGAGAGAGAAAGTAGGTCAAGATAAGTAGAGAGAGAGAGAGTAGGATAATATATGTAGAGAGAAAGAGTAAGACACGATAAGTAGAGAGAGAGTAGGATACGATCATTAGAGAGAAAGAGAAAAACAAGATAAGTAGAGTGACTCGGATACGATAAGTGAATAGAGAGAGTAGGCCAAAATAAGTAGAGAGAGAGAGTAGTACAAGATAAGTAGAGAGAGAGAGAGAGAGAGAGTAGGACACGATAAAGGAAGAGAGTGGGACAAGATAAGTGGAGAGAGAGAGAGTAGAATACGATAAGTAGAGAGAGAGAGAGAGAGAGTAGGACAGGATAAGTAGAGAGAGATGGAATAGGACATGATAAGAGAAGAGAGAGAGACTAGGATAAGATACGAGGAGAGACAGTAGGATATGATAAGGGGAGAGAGAGAGTAGGACAAGATAAGTGGAGAGGGAGAAAAGGTCAAGATAAGTAGACAGAGAGAGAGTGTAGGTCAAGATAAGCAGAGAGAGAGATAGTGTAGGTCAAGATAATTAGAGAGAGAGTAGGTCAAGATAAGTAGAGAGAGAGAGAGCAAGTCAAGACAAGTAGTGAGAAAGTAGGTAAAGATAAATAGAGAGAGAAAGTTGGAAAAGATTAGTGGAGAGAGAGAGTAGGATAAGATAAGAGGAGAGAAAGTAGGACAAGATAAGTGGAGAGAGAGAAGAACAAAATAAGTGGAAAGAGAGAGTAGGACAAGATAAGTGGAGAGAGAGAGTAGGATAAGATAAGTGGAGAGAGAGAGTAGGTCAAGTTAAGTAAAGATAAAATAGGATAAGATAAGTTTAGAGACATTATGATAAGATAAGTGGAGAGAGAGACTCGGACAAGATAAGTAGAGAGAAAGAGTAGGACAATATAAGTGGAGAGAGAGAGAGAGAGTAGGAAAACTTAAGTGGAGAGAGAGTAGGACAAGATAAGTAGGGAGAGAGAGTAGGACAAGATAAGTAGATAAAGAGTAGTATAAGATAAGTGGAGAGAGAGAGAGTAGGTCAATATAAGTAGAGAGAGAGTAGGATAATATAAGTAGAGAAAGAGTAGGATAAGATAAGTAGAGAGAGAGAGAAAGTAGGACAAGATACGTAGAGAAAGAATAGGACAAGATAAGTGTATAGAGAGTGAATAGGTAAAGATAAGTAGAGAGAGAGAGAGAGAGTAGGACAAGATAAGTAGAGAGAAAAAGTAGGACGAGATAAGTAGAGAGAAGAGAGAGAGTAGGACACAATAAAGAGAGAGAGTAGGACAAGATAAGTGGAGAGAGAGAGTAGGACAAGATATGTAGAGAGATAATAGGACACGATAAGTGTAGAGAGATAATAGGACACTATAAGTGTAGAGAGAGTGAGTAGGTAAAGATAAGCAGAGAGAGATAGAGAGTAGGACAAGATAAGTAGAGAGAGAGTAGAAGAGATAAGTAGAGACAGAGTAGAACACGATTAAGGGAGAGAGTTGGACAAGATAAGTGGAGAGAGATAGGCCAAGATAAGTAGAGAGAGAGTATGATAAGATAAGTAGAGAGAGAGTAGGATAAGATAAGTAGAGAGAAAGAGAGAGTAGGACAAGATACGTAGAGAGAGAGTGAGTAGGTCAAGATAAGTAGAGAGAGTAGGACAAGATAAGTGGAGAGAGAGTAGGTCAAGATAAGTGGATAGAGAGAGTAGGTCGAGATAAGTAGAGAGAGAGTAGGTCAAGTTAGTAGAGAGAGTAGGTCAAGATAAGTGGAGAGAGAGTGAGTAGGTCAAGATAAGTAGAGAGAGTAGGACAAGATAAGTAGAGAGAGAGTAGGTAAAGATATGTGGCGAGAGAGAGAGTAGGTCAAGATAAGTGGAGAGAGAGTAGGTCAAGATTAGTGGATAGAGAGAGTAGGTCGAGATAAGTAGAGAGAGAGTAGGTAAAGATATGTGGCGAGAGAGAGAGAGAGTAGGTCAAGATAAGGGGAGAGAGAGTAGGTCAAGATAAGTAGAGAGAGAGTAGGTAAAGATATGTGGCGAGAGAGAGAGAGAGTAGGTCAAGATAAGTGGAGAGAGAGTAGGTCAAGATAAATATAGAGAGTAGGTCAAGATATGTGGCGAGAGAGAGAGAGAGTAGGTCAAGATAAGTGGAGAGAGAGTAGGCAAGATAAGTAGAGAGAGAGAGAGTAGGTCAAGATAAGTTTGGAGAGCGTAGGTCAAGATAAGTGGAGAGAGAGTAGGTCAAGATTTATGGAGAGAGAGTAGGTCAAGATAAGTGGGGAGAGAGAGAGTAGGTCAGGATAAGTAAAGAGAGAGAGAGTAGGATAAGATAATACGAATGAGTAGGATATGATAAGATGAAGTATTTGGTAATACAACATTAATTTCCTTTTTCGGTCTTTTCGAAGCAAAGTGTTGAAACTATTACTGTATTATTGACAGGAAGTATGTTTTCAAGAACTTGTAGTGTTGGTTCTACATGATGATGTTGCTAGCCTAGCCCTATGAACAAGTCTCTGTAGTCGCTGTTTACATCATGCTTGGAAGGTACATCCCAGGTACCACTAGAGGTGATTATTTTGTAATGGAACTAAGAAAAAAGGTCGCCCGAGGAGAGGTATCTGTCGCGAGGCAAATTACCCCTTAATAACGGTTACAAGAGTTCAGTTTTACCTCTATATTCGAGTCTATAGACAGAATACGTTATTGACAATAGGAAGGTAAGGTTACATGTCAACACTCGCTCCGCTTGGCTGCTCCCCAGCGTCGAGCCAAGAAAAGATGGGATATACAAAAGCTCTTCTTCGCAGATTGATGTCAATTTTCACTCCCCCTCCAACGGAGACTATAGGCACCCACTCACTTCTCCGTATTCTAGATGGAGAAAGAATTTCATCTCCTCGCAGGATGAAGATATTCAGAGGGTGCAGCGGTAGAGCACGAGAACGGAAGACAACAAAATCTGCCACGGTTCGACACTTAGGAGAAGAAGAACTTCTCAAACACTCCCTCCTGGTGGCCCCGATCCAAAGACAGCGGAGCACTAGGCTCCCTCCAAGGAGGCCACAGTGATCGCAGCCGACACCCCCACTGCCCAGTCGGGATGCAGCAGCGCTTCCACTGTCCCCGCCACTGAGAATTGCTGTAGACGAGGTCTGGAAGAGCGTCGTTTTGACTGGTCATGGTGGCGTCCAACCTACGCAGTGGGCATCAGATGCCTAGGCGAACGTTATTATTATTAGGTAAGGTAGAACATGTGGACAATGCATTCAGTTGGAAAGTGCGGCTTGAGAGAGTTGGACGACAGCAAACAAAATGGCATCTGTTTTGTATTGTCTGTTTTTTCAAAGGTTTGCTTTCTGTATTTTACTGAAGAAGGCATGTCCCTGCCAAACCCAGACTGCAGTAAATTAGGTTATGTCAGGACAAATTGGCCAGCGTATGGATGTGCGTGCGTATATGTTTGTAGTGTAGAAGTAGTGACCAGTGGATGCGAGTGCGTATCTGTTTGTAGTGGGGACGTAGTGACCAGTGTATGCGAGTGTGTATCTGTTTGAGTGTACACGTAGTGACCATTGGATGCGCGTGTGTATCTGTTTGTAGTGTAGACGTAGTGACCAATGATGCGAGTGTGTATCTGTTTGTAGTGTGGGTATAGTGACCAGTGGATGCGAGGGTGTATCTGTTTGTAGTGTAGACGTAGTGGCCAGTGGATGCGCATGTGTGTTTGTAGTGTGAATGTAGTGACCAGTGGATGCGAGTATGTATCTGTTTGTACTGTGGACGTAGTGACCAGTGGATGGGAGTGTGTATCTATCTGTAGTGTGGATATAGTCACCAGTGGATGCGCGTGTGTATCTGTTTGTAGTGTAGACGAAGTGACCAGTGGATGCGCGTGTGTATCTGTTTGTAGTGTAGACGTAATGACCAGTGGATGCGAGTGTGTATCTGTTTGTAGTATAAACATAGTGACCAGTGATGCGAGTGTGTATCTGTTTGTAGTGTAGACGTAGTGACCAGTGATGCGAGTGTGTATCTGTCTGTAGTGTGGATGTAGTGACCAGTGTATGCGATTGTGTATTTGTTTGAGTGTATACGTAGTGACCATTGGATGCGCGTGTGTATCTGTTTGTAGTGTAGACGTAGTGACCAGTGATGCGAGTGTGTATCTGTCTGTAGTGTGGATGTAGTGACCAGTGGATGCGAGTGTGTATCTGTTTGTAGTGTAGACGTAGTGACCAGTGGATGCGCGTGTGTTTCTGTTTGTAGTGTAGACGTAGTGACCTGTGGATGCGAGTGTGTATCTGTTTGTAGTATAGACGTAGTGACCAGTGATGCGAGTGTGTATCTGTTTGTAGTGTAGACGTAGTGACCAGTGATGCGAGTGTGTATCTGTCTGTAGTGTGGACATAGTGACTAATGGATGCGCGTATTTATCTGTTTGTAGTGTAGACGTAGTGACCAGTGGATGCGAGTGTGTATCTGTTGTAGTGTAAATGTAGTGACCAGTGGATGCGTGTGTGTTTCTGTTTGTAATGTAGACATAGTGACTAGTGGATGCGAGTGTGCACGTTGTTTGTAATGTGTTCCACTATGACAGTTTTGCAATACAGCAGATTTTCCGATCATTTATGTACGTGGAGAAATAAGTAGTGAATGAGCTGTCTACGCCAGGGTCAGCGAACCACAACCAACCAAGATCTTATTATTCCTCCAAACGGCGGCCGTGGAAACAAGCTGCACTAGTGGTGTTGTCTGACCAAACAAATAGGGATCAGATAAACCTGGTACCATAAATAGCATCTGAAATCATGTAACCGGCCGATATGTGTAAACTACGACACAACGTCACAACGTCCATATCAAAACGAACACCGAAGAATAGTATATATATATACATATATACGAGGTAGCTTCACAAATTTCCCGTAATAGTCGACTGGTGTTTGAATGAAATATGATATTATGGAGAATATATATTTATAAGTTGGTAGTGACCTTGAATATACGCTGGGACCAGTTCATAACTAATGACTCGATAAGAATAGAGATAAACCAAATATATGTGTCGACATATGGAAAAAAAAACGGTGGACATACATCGGGCATGTCCTTAGAATGATCAACAATAGTCTCCATTGCAAAGCACTCGAATGGACACCAAGGGGCGTTCGGAAAAGAGGCAGAGCCGAGGAAACACTTAGCAGAACAATCAACCCAGAGAGCTCAACTATGGGCCTCAACACCATACAAGATCTAACAACAGTGGCGCCACACCGTTCCAACTGGAGATCATTTGTTTCTGCCATATGCGCCGTATTTTGCGCTCAAAGAACACATATAGATAGATAGATAGATAGATAGAGACAGACAGATAGATAGACAGATAGATAGATAGATAGATAGATAGATAGATAGATAGACAGATAGATAGACATATAGATAGATAGATAAATAGATAGATAGATAGATAGATAGATAGATATATAGATATATAGATAGATAGATAGATAGATAGATAGGTGGTGATAGATAGAAACATAACTTGTGAATATGTGTCTTTGTATATTTGCAATTTTTTTTAGACAGTATAAACATTTTCTGAAAGGACGGGAAAGACGGAGAGAGAGAGAAGGAAATATAGAGAAGAAAGAAAGAAAGAGAGCGAGAGAGAGAGAGAGAGATAGATAGAGAGAGAGAGAGAGAGAGAGAGAGAGAGAGAGAGAGAGAGAGAGAGAGAATGTGATTGCCAGCGCAGGACAAACGGTTTGAAATGTATTTTTAATTGTGAGATTTCTTGTTTCAAAAAGAGCTTTGTGAGATATAGATTTGTGATGCGTGTTTGAAGAGCCGGTGTGTCAAAATGTCTTCTAGACAAAGAATTTGTGAGTAAATGATTTTGTGCCAGAATGTGTGAGAGATTGTTGTGTGCCTTGACAAAGAGTAGGTGTCCAATAAGCGAGTGTGTATGTGTGTGTGTGTGTGTGTGTTTGTATGTGGGTAAATAGGACACAGTTACGTGAGATAGGGAAAAAATGCGAAATAGAGTTAGTAAATGAGAAATGTGTGGGCGTTATAGAGTGCGAGGGATTATGTAACTGAGAAACTGGAGGTAAATGTACGTGACTGAGTGAGTATGTGAGAAATAGAAGAAATGAGGGAATAAGTAAATGATAAATAAAAGTTCAATGTTTGCGAGAGAATGCGTATATAAGAAATGTTGTACAAATTATATATTACGCGTATGACAAATACCATAGTATATGCTCTAAAAACTGAGGTGCTCTTCCAGCCTAGTCATAGAAAGCCATACACCGAACCAAACATCACAATACAAAGTCAGCGTCTCTTGACAGTAGATAACTATATCTACCTAGGCAGTACCGTGACCAGAGAAGCGAATATCGACTCCTAATTCAACAACATGATTACAAAGGCAAGCTCTGCGTTTTGGAGGCTACAAGACATCAGTGTCGCCACCAAGATAAATGTGTATGGTGCTGAAGTGTTAGTGCTAACCACCCTGTCGTATGCATGTGAAGCATGGAAATTGTACAGCAGACTCGCGAGACAGTTAAATCGTTTCCACATGAGCTGTCAGAGCAGGCTGCTCAGAATCAGAGGACAAACCTCTGAAATTCTTAACTTGTCAAATATGTTGAACATCAATATCCTTCTGCAAAAATCCCAGATACGATGGTCGAATCATGTTCGAAATATCCATAGCGCCTTCACAAGCAGCAGCTATACGACGAGCTCAGAACAGGTAGACGATCTTCAGGGGAACAAAAGAAGCGCTATAGAGACTCATCAGAATGTCTGAAACTTTGGTTCAACTTTTGTGTCATCTACTCATAAAATTCGGCGCTCAGATACGGTGCTTAAATCGCAGAGCGAGTCATCATCCCCGAGGCTTTTAGAAAGCCAGACGCCCCCAAAACAGTGCACCACTACCACAGAGCGGAATACTCAGACGTGAGTCTCACTTGCTGCAGTGTCTACCTTGCCAGGATTGGTGTTTACAGTCATTGAAGATTACATCTCGGCATCACAAATAAATCTGATGCTGTCGCGATTTTAATTTGCTATGGGCAACTGTTATCATTAATATTATGTACAATAGAGGTTGGTTGGTTTGTTGGTTGGTTGGTTGGTTTGTTGGTTGGATATTGATCAAGAAGCCCTTGGGCTTCTGCCCTTTGGCCCAATGCCGACTTGTATCTCCAAGTGTTTGTGAGCTGCTTTTAAGTCAGAGTTTTACAGGGAGATAAAAAATAGCACAGAAGAGAAGACTACCGGGCAGTTGGTAGGAAGGAGATCACAGACAGAGGACTACCGAATAGGTTGCTAGGTTAGACCACAGAGCGTAGCCAGTGAGTAACTAGAATAGAGAGATAGAAATAGAGAAATCACCAAAATAAACTAGCACTGAGAGGGAACGAGCGACCCCACACGTTTAAGAATCTGTATGTGTTTGATGTTATGTTTGAGTCGAAGCTGACGCCTGTCATATGTGACGCCAACTTCCAAGTCCCTGGGTGGCATTCGTCTGCATACTCGTCAGGAGGAGACGTGTGTTACTCTTGGTCAGACAACTACAGTAACAGAACCACTGTTGTCTGTTGTCAACACGAGAACCCCTGTCGACAAGAGCATTAGAAATGAGTGGGGAGCTACCATAGTGTAATAACCACTGCAGTCACCGAGTTCCTGACTAGACGACGAAGAAGAGGAACCAGCAGATCTAATCACTTTAAACATCGTTCTGACGTTAAGACGAGACAAGAGGCTCAGAAGACACATACGTTGTATAAGCTTTGTGCTATGGAGAGGTGCAACTCCATCCTTGACCTTAACAGGTCTCGGAATCAAAACGGCAGACAGCAGTTTACGGGTTATAAGCCCTTGCCAATTGGCGTAGACAGGGGCGCCACGGGCTGTCTCTGATGGTGGGTGTCACTGATCAACTAACGCCCGCCTCAAACTAAGCAGCCTCCAGCCAATAAGGTGTTGATCCGCCACAGCCTGTCTGCTTGAATAGGTACTTGGGGCTAGAACAAAATCCAAATCGCAGGCTATAAATCAAATGTACCAGGCAACAAAACTAAAAATGAAAACTTCAGGCTTCGGCTTGCAACTTGGAATGTTAGGTCCGTGTGTCCGGGACATGCCACTGACCTCAGAAACATTGGTGACGTGAGAAAAAGGCTGTAATTGATGCCGAACACTCAATCGTCTTGGTATATATGTTGCTGGTCTGCAGGAGACACGCCTCCCCTTGGATAGGTCACTTAGGGAGAAAAAATATACCTTTTTTTTGGAAAGGCAGAGGAAAGGAAGAAACCCGACAACATGGGGTGGGTTTTGCAGTGAAGAACTCGCTATTGTGTGCTATTAAGAGTCCAGTTGGAGGATATAATGTTAACAATGAGATTGTCTACCTCGTGTGGATTCATAACACTTATCGCTGCCTACGCTCCTGACGCTCACATCAGCCGAAGATGCAAAGGATTCCTTCTATGTAAAGTTAGCCAATGCAGTGAATGCAATTCCAAAATCGGACTGCCTATACATACTTGGTGATCTAAATGTTCGGGTGGGATATGACTCGAATTCATGGCTAGTTTGTTTAGGTAAACACAATATTGGGCGCATGAATGAAAATGGACTAAGGCTGCATGAATTCTGCCCACAAAAACAATCTCTGCATCACAAACTCCTACTTTGCAACAAAAGATCGCCTTAAGGTATCATGGAAACACCCACGATCTGGTCATTTGCACCAGCTGGACTTTATTATCACCAGAAGACAACATCTGAATAAAATACAATTAACTGGCATCTACCCGAGTGCTGACTGTGGTACTGATCACAGGTTGGTCGTTGCCCGCGTCAAGCTGAGACCTAAGAGAATCTTTACGGCGAAGCAGAAACCCATTTTGAGGATAAATTTAGTCAACACCAAGGATTCAGAAATGTGTTTCAGGTTCCAACAGCAGCTTGCAGATGTTCTCACTGATACATCAGGAGACTGTACAGCTAGTGAAAAGTGGAATTTAATCAAATAGGCTACACTCAAAGCAGCGGCAGTAGCTTATGGCATTAGAGAACACAGGAGTTAAGAATGGTTTGAAGCAAATAGTAGGATACTGCAACCTTTGATTGACAGGAAAAAGGCAGCATTACTGAGAAACAAAGACTAAACAACATGAAACTCTCTGAATGTATTGAAACAAGCGAGAAAAGAAGTGCAAAGGATAACTAGACAGTGTGCAAATCACTATTGGATACATTTATGTGAGAATATCCAAGATGCCGTTAATAATGGTAACATCATAGGCATGCATGAAGGGTTAAGAAAGCTATCGGCCCACCAGTGAAAAAGAGTGTGCCGCTAAAAGATTTATCTGGGGAAATCATCACTGATAAGAGGAAGCAGTTAGACAGATGGGTAGAGCACTATCTTGAACTCTACTTAAGCGAGACAGAACTAACAGAAGATGCCATCAGTGCCATCGAGGCCATGGCAACACTGGACCATCTGGACTCTCTGCCAACCATAGCAGAATTTAACTGTGCTATTTGTGACCTTGTTTTTGGCAAGGCTCAAGGAAAGAATGGAATCCCAATTGAGGTCATCAGGAGTAGAAAGGACATACTTGCCCCACAGTTGATAACTCTATGCTGGCATGAAGGACAGGTCCCGCAGGATTTCAAAGATTCGAGCAGTGTAACCTTGTACAAGAACAAGGAGGACCGCAGTGACTGCAACAACTACAGAGGAATTTCGCTTCTGTGTACCGTTGGGAAGATACTTGCCAGAACTGTTCTCCGGAGACTCCAGGTCCTAGGAGATCAGGTTTACCCACATTTTCGTGGGAATAGGCCTACCACAGATATGATATTCTTGTTACGACAGTTGCACGAGAAATGCAGAGAACAAAAGCAACCATTGTATATGGCCTTCATAGATCTCACGAAGACATTTGACTTTGTCAGTCGTGTGGGTCTGTTCAAAGCGCTCGGAAGGATTGGTTGCCCACTGATTCATCTGAGCATTATCGAGTCGTTCCACACTAACATGAAAGGCACCACCAATTTTGACGGCGAGTTCTCAGAGGAGGTCGCAATTAAGTGCGGAGTAAAACAAGGCTGTGCACTTGCTCCAAACTTCTTGGGAAAATGTTTCTCACTTCTCTTGAAGCATGCATTTCGTGACCAGGAAGGTGGTATTTTCATTCACTCTCGCACAGATGGTGGCTTATTCAATTCTCAAAGGCTGAAAGCCAAGACCAAAATAAACAGGGTGCTGATGAGAGAACTGCTTTTTGCGGATGATGCCGCTATTACGACTCACTCAGAGGAGGAACTGCAAAGCATACTATATGCATTTTCGGATGCCTGCTGTGAGTTCGGGTTAACATTCAGCAAAACGATAACACACGTTATGGTCCAGAGTGCAAACAAACCACCAGTAATCTCAATGGATGACGAAGCTCTCGATGTAGTAGATCACTTTACGTACTTGGGATCCTCAGTCAAAAATAAACTATCCCTGAACAAAGAGATCAATATCTGGATAGGAAAGGCAGCAACAACAATGAGCAGATTAACAAAAATGTTCTGGGAGAACAAGAAGCTCACAGTTAAAACAAAAAACACTTGTTTACCAGACCTGTGTCCTCAGCACCCTTCTTTACAGCTGTGAGACATGTTCTACCTACATGCATCAGGAGAGACGGCTAAACAGCTATCACATGAGGTGCCTGTGCAGAATCCTGGGCGTTGGGTGGCAAGAGAAGATCACCATCGCAGAAGTGTTGGAGAGAACAGGCACTGTCACAATATTTTCCATGCTTAGTCTTCGAAGGCTCCGCTGGCTGGGACACATTCGGAGGATGGATGATGGCAGAATACCAAAATATCTTATCTATGGGGAATTACAGTTGGGGAAAAGTCTCGGGCCGTCCACTACTTCGGTACAAGGATGTGTGTAGGCGGGATATGAATGACGCGGGCATCGATTTGGAATCATGGGAACAGGACGCCATGGATCGTGTTACATGGAGTGGTAGGATTAAGCATGGAATACAGACAAAGGAGATACTAATTACTGATAGGCTAAAGACTCAGAGTTTGAGAAGACACGCCACACCATGCGATGCCGAAAACGGTCAATGATTTTTCTTGCACACACTGTGGAAGATGCTTCTGTGTCCGGATTGGTCTTATGATTCACATTCGTTACCGCCATAGACTGCAGTTGCATACCTTTTCAAAGCACAATTACTATCGTCTGACAAGACGGAAAGAGCTAATAACGTAGAAGCTGAGAGGTTGGAAATAAGGCCAACAGACAAGAGAGGACAGAAAGATAGGACAGAGAACAGTTAGCTATATATAATTTATCAACTCAAAGGGATATAGAACTGAGAGGTGGAACATTAGCTAGAATTTACCACATAATATAGAACCCAGGGTTATTTTAGTACAAGAGAAAATATATGTGATATTTGCACGAAACTCTTGAGAGTCATTATAGTTAGTCAGTTAGAGTTGGTTACTATAGAAAACAATTCACATGCCTATTACTATTATTTTTATTATTATTATTAATATTATTATTATTATTATGTTTTTGCTGTTTATTAAATAAACATTCATTTGCTTTTGCTGTTGTTAAAATAATTGTTAGTGTTTTAATTAGAGTTGTGAGTTAAGCAGTGATAGTTGTAAATAAGTAAGTTAAGTAGTGATAGTTGTAAATAAGTAAGTTAAGTAGTGACGGTTGTAAGGAAGTAAGTTAAGTAGTGATAGTTGTAAGGAATAAGTTAAGTAGTGAAAGTTTGTAAAAAAGTAAGTTAAGTAGTGATATTTGTAAAGAAGTAAGTTAGGTGGATATAGAGAGAATCTGTAACATGTATATCTTTTGTACCGTGACTGAGGATATCAATAACCTTAACCCATAAATATAAGAATTACTGGAACATAACCTATTGTTGTATTATCCGTTAGTTTTGTTTGAATTTCTGGCAATTTTAGATATGTATGGGGTGGTAATTTTCTTGTATCTGTGCTTTTTGTCTTTTGTTTGTGAAGTGATATTTGTCTTTAATCTCACTGACATGGTGAAGGACTGAATTTTGTTTTATTCTTTGCTTTTGTTGCCATTTTTCTACAATATGTCTATTGTCTTGGTCTTTGTTCATTCTTTTACTACTTTCATAAACTTCCATAACGGCAAACTTTATCTATATATCAAGGGGTTCCACATTCATGAGACTTTAACATGCAGCAGCGGGTGTTGACCTACTTGCTCCACAAATAAGGAGCAAGACATTGTTCTGCACTCTATCCAGGGATTATATATTAGTTCGTGAGCATATTGTCTGGAGTGCACTGCTGTATTCTAAAGCACAGCATATTTATCTAGGATACTAGCCTCTCAGTGTCATTGTCTGATCCACATGTTGTGCCAGAGAGCCTCTTCAATAACTGTAGCCGCGTCAACGCTTTATTTTTGAACATTTTGAACATGTTTTTTGAGACTGAGCTGTCGGTTGAGAGTGACTCCAAGATGCGTAGGATGTTCCTCTCTGGGCAATTTTTGGTTGTCGAATGTCAAACACGTGCAATAGAGTGAAATTGAAAGAATGACCATATGAGTCGTAGAGGGGAAGTGTGCATACAAGAGTAAGTATAAGCGTAAAATAGAGAAAGTCTGTATGGGAGGGTGAATGTATGAGTATTATAGAAGCAGACACAAAGCGTGTGTGTAGGAGAGGAAGAGAAATAGAACAGACGAATATGACTGTATAACACATAAAGGAATGTGATAGTATATGTATGAGAGAGAAGGTGTGAGTAAACGAGGGTATGAGACAGTATGGGTGTGAGAGAAAAGGTGTGAGTAAACGAGGGTATGAGACAGTATGTGTGTGAGAGAGAAGGTGTGAGTAAACGAGGGTATGAGACAGTATGTGTGTGAGAGAGAAGGTGTGAGTAAACGAGGGTATGAGACAGTATGTGTGTGAGAGAGAAGGTGTGAGTAAACGAGGGTATGAGACAGTATGTGTGTGAGAGAGAAGGTGTGAGTAAACGAGGGTATGAGACAGTATGTGTGTGAGAGAGAAGGTGTGAGTAAACGAGGGTATGAGACAGTATGTGTGTGAGAGAGAAGGTGTGAGTAAACGAGGGTATGAGACAGTATGTGTGTGAGAGAGAAGGTGTGAGTAAACGAGGGTATGAGACAGTATGTGTGTGAGAGAGAAGGTGTGAGTAAACGAGGGTATGAGACAGTATGTGTGTGAGAGAGAAGGTGTGAGTAAACGAGGGTATGAGACAGTATGTATGTGAGAGAGAAGGTGTGAGTAAACGAGGGTATGAGACAGTATGTGTGTGAGAGAGAAGGTATGAGTAAACGAGGGTATGAGACAGTATGTGTGTGAGAGAGAAGGTGTGAGTAAACGAGGGTATGAGACAGTATGTGTGTGAGAGAGAAGGTATGAGTAAACGAGGGTATGAGACAGTATGTGTGTGAGAGAGAAGGTATGAGTAAACGAGGGTATGAGACAGTATGTGTGTGAGAGAGAAGGTGTGAGTAAACGAGGGTATGAGACAGTATGTGTGTGAGAGAGAAGGTGTGAGTAAACGAGGGTATGAGACAGTATGTATGTGAGAGAGAAGGTGTGAGTAAACGAGGGTATGAGACAGTATGTGTGTGAGAGAGAAGGTATGGGAAGCTAGATATATGTGAATGGACTATTGGGAGAGTAACAAGTATTGGAAAACGTGTATGTGTGTGAAAGGTAGTGGAGATAAGAGCATATTGCGATGTACGTGGAGATGCGAGACAGAAACAAGTTTGAATATGTGTGACACAAATGATTAAAGAGCGCGTGAGATAGTGAGAAAATCGATGATGACAGCAGATGTGTTTGTGAGAGGCCGGGTGACAGAAAGTCTGTGTGAGAGAAGGAAATGTCTTAACAGCCAGTGTGAGTAAATTGAGAAATAATGTTGTACAAGTGTGTAAGAGTTTACTGAGTGTGTGTGTGTGTGTGTTTAACTGAATGAATGTGTCTGGTTGAGCCAGTGAGATCTGTTAGTCTTCATTAGTGACTGATTATTTGAGTGTTCCAATGCTGAGTTTTCATTACCACTACTGTTCCCTGGAGATCGCTAAGTTACATTTCAGTTGCAACAGTCGCTCGATACCGATTACTCTTCTAAGGTGTCTTTTCACTGTTGCATTTTGATCACAATCTTCTCTTATCTATCGTTTTTCTATCCATATCACGCCAAATTACTTTGTGAGAATGCTTTCAGCAAGTATACCGTCTCAGTTGGTGTAGCTGTAGTCTATAATTTTTTTGTTCAGAAAATGTGCACAAAATAGTTCAGCGCAAAGTTTGATCACTCTATTTTATGTTAAAGAAAAGTATAGTTTGTCGTGTAGTCAATGAATATTCAATTATACAGTGAAAGAATTTATTTTATAAAAATATTTTCCTATTGAAATAATTCACGTCTTTGTTACTGTTAATTATCAATCATCATTACACCTTATTTAAAGTGGTTTTGATAGATTTGCTTAATAACAGATTAATGCTATATATCATCAGGTGTCCGGCATTATTCTGCCGAGCCATGGACATAATCCTCGGTCAGCTGAAGATCTACAACCCAGGAGACAAAATCGGAAAGCCGCCTGTGACCGACTTCGACTACTCAGATGACGTAGTCATACCAGACTCCCTCCCTCAGGCACTGATAACACCGCTGCAGTACCTGGAGGACATTGCAACTAGATTAGGCCTAGACATCTCATGACCAGAAATAAAGATGTAAAACCTTGAGTTCATTCTCACAACAACAGGAATTTTTTGTTGATTTTAACTATTTCAGCAGCTCCACTAAGGATTTAATTGACATGGACAGTAAACAAAACTCCGACATACAAATTCACCGTACATCATTTGAAGAGTCTGTCTGACTGCCACCTTTAAGAACGCTCTGCTTTGAGTCTGGAGCCAGCAGAGGCTCTTACCGAAAACCAAGATACGAATTTAAATAACATGTGCCGTCACATAATGCTGTACTTTTCCGGCACCTGGACTATTCTGCAAGGCGATTAAAAGCACATTGAAGCCTTCCGAATGCCCAGCCAGAGTTGAATTCTTACGATTTACTCTATGACCATATCCCAAAAGTAGAGAACTCATCTCAGGTCTCTAGACCACACTCACAATGCTATACTGTCGCTAATTGGCCCTATTTGGACATGTGACCAGCTTTCCAGAGAACGTCCCCGCCCACTCTTACGGAAGACAATACACATCAAGGATGAGAAACGAACCTCTGGTCATGGGCCAACCTGAATTAGCTGAATTAGCTTGATTCATTCTACGGATGCATCGAATATGGATTTTTACTATTTAGAAGAATATAAATACAGGTGTTAAACTATTCGAACGAATACTAACACGGTTAGGAATAGCGAGTATGGCATACAAGGTGTGTTCACTACGTCTACTGATATTTCTTATACTTATAAAGTAATCAACAAAAACAAATAACGATTAAAAGTGTTACAAAGTTACAAAAATGGGGCAGATATCTTGAAGCTATATAAAGCTACAAACTAATTGTTAAACAATTGTGACAGTTCCAGCTGGAGCATGGGCGTTTAGGGCAGGGGAGATTGGACTTGCGACTCTAAGAAACAAAGGTTGTCTGAACGCGTTGGACGACCGCAGGTCACGCAACGTCACACTAGGTTGACAAAGAAATGAGGAGTTACGAACACGTTAGGTGGCAGACTTTGTCTGGTATAGGTGTGGGTGTCGGAGCTGACCACTCTGGCGTCACATTTGACAGGGATGGAGTTAGATGGTAGTCTGATACTTCTACGACAGACTACCACAGTTAGAATGACAGTGACACGTGGATAGACAACCAATGACATTTTAGATGGCGGTAGTTCCGAATTAGAATGATGGCTAAACCAAACAACCCACAGAAGACCATTGGACAGCCATGTTGCTGCTTGAGTCTATAAACTACACTGCAGGGATACAATTCGACTGGCAGGAAGACTGAGAGTGAATTTGGAAGTGAGAATTTGCAGGGTTGATGTACCATCATACACCTCGAGTTTGGCCAGTTGCGCTCAATAGGTGATTATGATGGACATCCTGTGAAAAGTGCGAGATCTAATTGTGTATGAACGTACAAAACGCCTGAGTACGAGAATTGATTGGGCGTGAGCGCACATTTCGACTGAGTAAGTGATCTGATTTCATGTGAGTGCACAGATCGACTAGGTAAGTGATCCGATTATATTTGAATGCACAGATCGACTGAGTACGCGATCACACGTGCGTACGTGATCCGAATATGTGTGAGTACATGATCTGATTACATGTGAATGCACAGATCGCCTGATTATACGTGAACTAATTATATGCGAGTCCACAGATCGACTGAGTACGTGGTCTGATCTTGAAGACGAGTTTGTGATTGTGTGTTGTGTGTACAGATATTGGAGTGCAGCGGCAAGAATTCTGGGTACAATAGATTTTACAGAAAACATCAAAAGCTAGTGCTTTCAACCTCCTAGGTAGTTTAATACATATATTATGATTATTTAGTTTAGAAGTTCTTTGCTTTTTGTTGATATTGTGCAACGATTATTATTGTAATAAATTATATTGTTTTGTTTTATGGCCAGGATAGTGTTTACTGTGTTGAAGCCGTGTTGTGTTGTAGATATATGTTGTAACTCTAAGATAAATAACTACTCAACTTAAAAGCATACGCTGCCACATAATAAAAGAGTATCATTTAAAAAAATCCATCCAGTATGAAACATACATTTGCTTTTAAAAATTCGAATCTCTCAACATCCCCTGCTAAACGACATTTGTTGTCTTAAAATGTTCTGCGGGCAGTGCTTAGCAAGCCGTTTTCTGCAGACGCTCGTTGCCGGCAAGATATTGCTGTGTGCAGGAGCGGAGAACAGACAACTTGTCAGCGTTAGGCTACAATATTCTTCAGTACACATTGTTCCCCGTTTTAAATCGTGATTCTTTACTTGGCAAGTAAACATGGATCCACTATACCGGCTTTAGTGACGGCTAACTGCTCTGACGGTACTCTAGTCCGACTTGAGAGACGTCCAACTGCTGGGATGGTCCTCTAGTTCGACTTGAGTGGCGTCCAACTGCTGTGATGGTACTCTAGTCCGGCCGGAGTGACGGCCAACTGCTGTGATGGTCTTCTAGTCTGGCTTGAGTGACGGTCAACTGCTGTGATGGTCTTCTAGTCCGACTTGAGTGACGTCCAATTACTGGGATGGTCCTCTAGTCCGATTTGAGTGACGTCCAACTGCAGTGATGGTCCTCTAGTCCGACTTGAGTGACGGCCAACTGCTGTGACGGTCTTCTAGTCCGACTTGAGTGACGTCCAACTGCTGTGTTGGCCCTTTAGTCCGACTTGAGTGACGGCCAACTGCTGCGATAGTCCTCTAGTCCGACTTGAGTGACGGCCAACTGCTGCGATAGTTGCTGGACATTTATTCACTTTCAACCCCTCCAATTTTTTAAAAACTATTTCCTCTGTAATACAGATTGATCTTAATCCCGCTGTATACATGTCTCTTTGGAAAATATCTATAGGCTCTGGGATCTTGGAGCAGTCCTCTTTTGTGTAGACTGTGCCAAAGTACTGATTGAGCAGATTAGCTGCCTCTCTATTCTCACTTATTATTTTCCCTGTACTGTCTGTGATGTGTTGTGATTGACAGTGTTGATGTGTTGTCCTTGACAGTAGTGGTGGGTTGTAATTGGTAGTGTTGATGTGTTGTGATCGACAGTTTTGATGTGTTGTCATTGACAGTGTTGATGTGTTGTGACTGACAGTGTTGATGTGTTGTCCTTGACAGAGTTGATGTGTTGTCATTGGCAGTGTTGATGTGCTGTCATTGACAGTGGTGGTGGGTTGTAATTGACAGTGGTGATGTGTTGTCATTGACAGTGTTGATGTTTTGTAATTGACAGTGGTGATGTGTTGTCATTGACAGTGTTGATGTTTTGTAATTGACAGTGTTGATGTGTTGTCATTGACAGTGTTGATGTTTTGTGATTAACAGTGTTGATGTGTTGTGATTGATAGTGTTGATGTGTTATTATTGGCAGGGCTTATGTGTTATCATTGCCAGTATTGATTGGTTGTCATTGACAGTTGTGATGTGTTGTCATTGACAGTGGTGATGTATTGTCATTGACTGAATGATGTTACAGCAGCTAATATTTTGCCTCTTTCTTAAACTTTGTGTTCTTCTGTTAAGAAGTGAGGTTTTATTAGTGAATTTAATTCTACAGACAAATACAACAGACAATTCATGATAAAAGACATCAGGGAGCGTTTGTCGCAGAAAATATAATCTCTGCAACCAACGTTTTGTTTATTCCATCAACAAATATGTCATTCTTCAGATACATCAATGTGTCTTGAATGGCTGACAACATCATAGAGCAGCGTCTATCAACCTTTTCGTTACCGTAGTAAAATAAATATATTTTCTTACCACAGACCTCTAAAATATTTCCATAAATGAAATGTTCAAGAAATAATTATTTATATGTTTACCGTAATAAACAGTGTCTACAATTGTATTGTAAATGTTAATGGAAATGTTCTGTTAACGAAAATAAAAACCTAATAAAATTAAAATAACATTTCCCCTTACCGAACAATTTGAATGAATGCTCAACATGCAGTGTCAAGATTGGTTGCAAATTCCACTGAATTATTGACTTTCTTTAATGAGAAAACTGCTACTGGCACCTCCTGTTAAATAAGGGTTTACAGATGAAACACGTGTTCTGAGTTCTTTTTCTACATTTTAAAAACGGTTTATATACTTATTTTTAAGATAAACTACAGCAGAGAATGAGTTTTCACACAAGTACGTCCTTACGAAAGGCATCAATACTTCCAGTCCTTTTCGATAGTTCCGGAAAATCTGTAAGTGAGCCAAGAAATATGCAAGGGACTGTTCCTTGAACAGTAATTTCAAAGTCCCGTCCGTGGATATTTCTATGAGCTTGTCTTCCTCTACTGCTGTAAGCAAACACATTACCTGAAAATGAATCTTTAATCCAGTTTTTGCTTGCACCAGGAAAATAATCTCCGAAAAATTATGTTGCAAATCTTTCAAATGTTGTGTGATAAGTAATGTGTTCTCCTCAGACAATTATTTGTTGGTTAAACCAAGAATATATATGAGATTTGGAAGTGTCTCATATACACGATTCAAAAGAAAAAAATTGCCACAATTCCAACTTTAAAAAAATTGCTACGATCTTGTCTCTAACTTGAAAGATTGCAACTTCTCTTTGAAGATTTCAGTTGAGCTTATGAGTGAAGACATCTGACAAATATGCTAATTTTACTAGCCAGGAAAAATCTGCAAAACCATTGCTGATGTTAGGTTGCTGCTCTATAAAGATTATTCTTACATTGTCTCTCAGTTCTTTCCCCACAAAACGACACAGGCCACATCAGACTGAGGTACCACCTATTCAATAAACTGAAGATAGATGGCACTGACGAATGCACTTGTGGTACAGGGAAAATGAACACTGAACATCTGCTGCAAAACTGCCCGACATACGAGGACCAGAGAAAGCACATGTGGCCATCACCAGTGGCAACACTAGACAAGCTCTATGGCAGTGTCGACAGCCTCAGGATGACCGCTGCTTTTTTTCGAAAAAATACAGGTTGACGTTTGACAGCGTACGAAGAAGAAGAAGAATAACCAATTAATGTTTAAGCTGTTAAATAATACATCAGTTGTATTGTGCATCAAGGAGAAGATGAACAGTAAATCTTTGAAAATATTTGTATGCTGCTCATATCTAACGTAATACAGCAATACCGCTTCGTTTCTTATGTCTGTACTTTCTTTCAGTGGCAGAGTAATATAGGGGAGAATGTGTACTCTGTCAAATAACTGTTCCTTGATTGTGGTTGACAAACAGTCGATTCGCTTCTTAACTGTATCATGTGACAAAAGTATTAACGAAAGGTCTTTGGCAGCTTTCTCAATGAAGCAGAAGCACCGATTTCTGTAGCCGGTAAAATCAATTTTTCAGCCTCTGTGTGCGGTTCTCTGGTTCAGGTTATTTACTGTGGACCTTGAAATGAGACGCTTAGTGTATAGTCACTGTTACAATCAGTTGTAGTTTTGTTGAATACCATATTTCTTGCTGAAATCGGATGTGTTGGACCGAAAGGTGCAAATATCGCAGCGAAGCTGTAAACTACGACACAACACATTCCGTTTTCTGGACTACATTCTGCTACTTAAGCCCTTTCAGGGTTTGGTAGCTGGAGATTGAGAACGAACGAAGAAGAAGAAGAAGAAGAATGCCATATTTATACTGCCCACTTAAAAAAAAAAATTGAGGCACTTTATTCTTTATGTTGTTTTAAAATAAAGCCATCGCAATTTTGAGAATTGCATCGCCACGTCGAAATATAACACACACTGAGGTAAATTATTATCTTCTGCTTATGTATACGTGAAGCCAATTAACAAATAGTTCTTTCTGTAACGGCGGTGCTTTTTCAGATGACAGGAAGAAACTTACATTTGCATGGAACAGGATGCACTGTGATCATCATTTTCAGTTCGTTTGTGTCCCAAATCCAGTCAGCGATCCTTCCTGAGGCTCCACCAAAATGTATTTTACCGAAATTCCAGGCGATGCTATTTATCCAATATTTCCAAAGATCGTCTTATCGAGTTTCATTCTTCTAACGATCTATTCTCAGTCGGGCCCCGACGCTCCGATTTATGTATATGGAAACTTTTGTCTATCTATTGGTCGAGTATTTTGACGCTGTCTGATTCGCATCCATTGATATTCTGATCAGTGGCGGTGTTTTCAGAAATCTGCAATCACGCACACGCTGTGATATCCGGTCACCTGCCATACTTGTTCAATCCCCTTCCCTAAAGGACGTCAGTTTAATCGGCATTTGTCTAATTGCCTGAACGTTGTCTAAATTAACTTATGCCATATTTGTCCTTGTTTCTGTCTTTCTATTTTTTCTACTGTGGTTTTAAATGTAATATCTCAAAATTTCTTCAAGCCTTCGCGAATTCCATGAAAGGACCTCGCGGAACAACACAGCTGCCATACATACATACATTTGCACTACTGATCTCACTCGTGATTTGATCAGAAGACTTCAGTAATTGAAACTGAAAGTATTGAAACCTTTTTCGTTCAACGTTTATCACGTCGCCCTGTGATATATTTATATTCGGTTGCAAGGTGACATTCATCCTGTACAGCCTGTAAAATAACTTTTTAGTAACAAATCGGTGATTCGGTGCATCAGTAATTAATTCAAGCCAGGTTAAAAATAGCTGTGCCAAAGATGTAACTTGTTTAACTTTACTCACATAAAAAAACACAAGAGGCAAACAATCTGCACCAGCGCAAGACTTCTAAACGATAATGAAGAAAAAGTTGTACTGTTCTGATGTCATCTGCGCGGTAGACGATGATTAAAAACAGCATAACCGCTGACACTTTTGCTGTTGTTGCTATTTGCAACACGGACCGAGCTCTATTTTATCAGCAGTCCAAAGCCAAAAGAGCCACTAAACGATCTTCAGACGCCAAGTATTATTCTGTCCGTTAGTTGAGTTTGCTTCTAATCTGATAAGACCACGTCAATGCTCCATTGATCCAATTGTCAACAAAATCTTGTTTAGATCACACACCTCTCACTATTAGTTAGTTTAGTCAGTTTTCTTTACATTTATGCCTTGAGCTACTGTGACAGAATTTAGGTTTAACTGAGTAGTTTACTTATCTATAGAGGTACAACATTTATGCCTTGAGCTACTGTGGTAGAGTCTAGGTTTAACTGAGTAGTTTACTTATCTATAGAGGTACAACATTTATGCCTTGAGCTACTGTGGCAGAGTCTAGGTTTAACTGAGTAGTTTACTTATCTATAGAGGTACAACATTTATGCCTTGAGCTACTGTGGCAGAGTCTAGGTTTAACTGAGTAGTTTACTTATCTATAGAGGTACAACATTTATGCCTTGAGCTACTGTGGTAGAGTCTAGGTTTAACTGAGTAGTTTACTTATCTATAGAGGTACAACATTTATGCACAATGTGACCCGATTTCACTCAGGAAAACGCAGTGAATACTATACTTAATGGAAACATAACATTATAGTTTAATCATTGTTTAAACAAAACAATATTAACAAAAAGTACAGTACATCTAAGCTAAATAATTATAATATATATATTGAACTACGATAGGAGGTTTTAAGCACTAGCTTTGATGATTCCTCCAAGGAAATGATACCAAGGCTATTGTCACTGCACTCCCCTTATCTGCGCACTCAACACACAATCACAAACTCGTCCTCACGATTGTATTACGTACTCAATCGTTCTGTACATTAAAATATAATTAGATCACTTCCAATCAGGTGATCTGTACATCCACGTACAATCGGTTTACGTATGCTCAGGCGATATGTGCTTTCATATATGAGTATATCACGTCATTTATATTCGGATCACGTACTCAGTTGTGGTCACATACTCAGTCGAACTGTGCATACGCATAAAATCAAAACACACATCATTCCCAAAGTGTTCTGCACATACCTCACGCATTCAAATCTAGTCCTTAGGCGATCTGTCTATTTATATACAATCAACTCACTTACAATCAGGTAATCTGTGCATTCACAATTACTTAGATCACTTCACGTATTCACACGAATCTGTACATTCATATGTAATTGGATCTCGCATCGTACACTAGGTGTCCTGCACGTACGACACACATCCATATCTCTTACTATTCACAGGGTGTCAAACACAAACACCCATGGAGCGTCTGACCAAAACTTTAAGTGTATGTTGGTGCAGTCACCCTGCAAATTCACTCTCACTCTCAGACTCTGACAGCCTCTCAGCTTTCTTCCCAGCCAGTTTCTGAGTTTATATGTTCAGAGTATTTTATAGTCTCAAGCAACAACATGGCTGTCCAATGGCATTCTGTTGGTTGTCTGACTTAGCCATTACACTAATTTGGAACTACCCTCAACTAATTGTTATTGGATGACTATCCCCGAATTCCTGTTACTCTAAGTGTCGTAGCCGTCGTGGTTACCCCGCCCCCCTCCCCCACGCCAATTCGGAACTCCAGAGTAGTCAGCTTCGAACCCCCACCTCAGCTCCAAACATCCCCCTCCCTACTGTACCAGACAGTCTTCCACTTAAACCCCTCGTTTCCTTAGTCGACCTAATGTCGAGACGGTGATTGACCTTGGCACGCATTCAGGCAGCTTTTATTCTAAGAGTCGCGTCCCAATCTCCCTTACCCTAAACGCCCGTGCTTCAGCTGGAGCTGTCACACTACTTGGGGAGTATAAGCTGTCTGTCCTGCTCCAAGTGGTCGTTGTGAGACCGAGTCGTTGCACAATCAGTCTAATGTAATCTTTCCACCTGCCTCGTGGCCACCCTATTGTCATGTAGCAAGGTCATTGCCATGGTCATTGTTGTATGTCATAAGTGAAAGTTGATGAGGATGCACTTTAATGAGATGACAGAACCAGCATATTGTGTGTGTGCCTGGACATGTGCTCTGCACAAGGCGAAGTACCGACCATACTTTGGATGTCGCTGGTTCATATACAGTCTGGCAAGAGTAATGAACTTCCTCAAACACTCCCTTTCACAAGTCGATAATCTGCTCTCATGCGCCTTGAACAGCGACAATATTTGGCACTGCTTGCAGAAATTCTGCATAAATATACTGTTTATCCGCTGTTTCTTTGATACCAAACTAATGATCGGGTGCCTAAGCAGTGGCGACATCTGATAAGTCACAGCAGATACTTTCTGACACATAGTCTCGATTTCCCAGACGAATACCACCTCGTGAACCTCCTCAACAACACTATCATTGACACTAATGTTTACGTGTGGTAGCATACAGTTTTCATTTTGATTGAAATGGTCCCAAATGTTGTAAGATTCAAAGTGATGAGCTCTAAGTTCCAATGGTATCTTACCCTAGCATGCACATCTGACTTCCTTGCAACTGGTTTTTTATTCAGCCAGAATGTATGCTCTGGGTAGATGACGGAAATTATCCCCATGTGGTAGTTAATCTAGGAGAAAGACAATCTTTAACTTAATAAACATATTGCCTTCTAGGCATTTTTGTGAAAATATAACGCAAGGAGAGTTAACCTGACAGTAACGACTTGTTAAATTCGAATGTTTCTGTACGAAAAAATACAGACAATGCATCACAACTACAAACTGTTGCACATTGCATCTTACGATAAAAATAAGCGAAACAAACAGAAACAGCTCGTGGAGAAACAGAGCTAACCATTACTTGACAATCTAACCATAACGTCAAGTAGCAATGGCAGTCGTGTTGACAATCTCCCTGCACCTATGGTGAACTGGTATGGTTGTCATTCATGAATTGCCATATGTTCTCCTGGCGTGTAACTGAAATATATTTCATTATTGAATATCTTATCTTCTGTGTGTTTATATGAGCAAGTGCAATAATTGTTAGTAAGGTATATGGTTCCTATTCAGATCAACACATTCATCTCTCTCGTCAACGTATATCTAGCAGATTGTTACATTCATATTTGGTTTTTCTATATCCACGTCAATAGTACGTTACCAGGTATTTCGGATAATCATATTCTTGATTCAAGTCAATTAGATTAACATATCTCTTCTTTCATTAAACTATCCGAGTCCAAAAAGTCCTACCTTGTTTTCTATTCGTTTCTTCATACTTTGGCATTGCCATAATCTCCCTGTATTAGTGAGATCTAGTTGCTCGTGACATGCAGCTGTGATATTTCCTTGTCACGGCTGTTAGATCTTGCTCCAGATATTTGCGTTATATTCAAATGACATAATATGGGTTGAATTTCATCAGCCGAATTCTGAAATATATTAGTAGTGTCTGTAGCTGATACCATCTAAAACTATGCGTACTTCTTTTTTTTTCTTTCTATTTCTGGCTTCTGCTGCTTATATTTCCTTCTAATAGTCTGATTCTGCTATATTCAATCTACCGTTATATAGAACGTCCATATGTGTTTATGAAATCCTGTTTTGTTTCCATTTGTGGTATCGATCTTTTCCGTACGTCGCTCTCACATTCCATCGCTATTCGTCTCTGTAACACATATCTGTGGCAGTGAATACAACAAGAAATGTAGCTGTAACACATATCTGTAGCAGTGAACACAACACGAAATTTAGCTGTAACTCATATCTGTAGCAGTGAACACAGCAAGAAATATAGCTGTAACACATATCTGTGGCAGTGAACACAACAAGAAATTTAGCTGTCTGTGGTAGTGACCACAATAAATGTAGCTGTCTGTGGCAGTGACCACAAGAAATGTAGCTGTCTGTGGCAGTCAACACAAGAAATGTAGCTGTCTGTGGCAGTGAACACAAGAAATGTAGCTGTCTGTGACAGTGACCACAAGAAATGTAGCTGTCTGTGGCAGTGAACACAAGAAATGTAGCTGTCTGGGGCAGTGAACACAAGAAATGTAGCTGTCTGTGGTAGTGACCACAAGAAATGTAGCTGTCTGTGGTAGTGACCACAAGAAATGTAGCTGTCTGTGGCAGTGAACACAAGAAATGTAGCTGTCTGTGGTAGTGACCACAAGAAATGTAGCTGTCTGTGGTAGTGACCACAAGAAATGTAGCTGTCTGTGGTAGTGACCACAACAGGACATGTAGCTGGAGATTAAGCAGAGAAAGGGCAGACACATGAAAAGGAAACGGTACAAAATAAAACATACTATGGATTTAAACGTTCAAATTGAAGAGAATAGTGGAGAGACGGAATAATACTAGATAATAATAGCAGTAGAAGAACAAGACAGGCAACTGTAATTTCCTGAACGAAGTTAAAAAAGACAACCCACAATTAGAATCGACAGAGTGTGTCCGTTGTAGCTTCATGTTTCAATGGGCACCAGAAGGAATAGATTGAGTATGTGAGTCGTACGGTATTTTTATCACCTGTATCGATTTGTTGACACCTGGAAAAACATTGTACTACATGACATACTCAAAGGAGCAAGATGACTCATATTCACGGCTTCAAAATGAGTTACTCAACTAGGATTGGTAGCGTACATTACCGTTCATAGTTGCCTTCAAACAGGACGATCATCTTTAGTTTAATATTTCAGATATTGTTCTTATAAGGAAGCTGGTTTTAAAAAGAGTTCTACTCTTCTGAAGGGATTCTAAGAATCAATAAACTTCCTGCTGACGAGCCAAATCTACCCGAAGTTCTGTACACACACACACGCACGCACGCACGCTCGCAAGCACGCACACACACACACACACACACACACACACACACATATATATATATATATATATATATATATATATATATATATATATATATATATATATATACATACACACTATTAAATAGCATGTTCTGTGCAGAGCGTCATTACCGTAACATCCGATCTATAAAACTCTCGATCTTTGGCTCGTCTTTGTCACCGCCATCCTCATAACTTCTTCAATGTCCCGTGTCCGTCCTTTCCTCGGTCCGCCTTTGTCTTGCTTGACAGGTACTATACCCTCCAGTGTAGTTTTTTTCTAGACCATTTTGACGTGTGATGTTGTGAAAGTATTTGAGTTTCCTAGACGTTTTATTGTTTACTAACCAATTGTTTTCTATTTGCAGCTACTTAATTATTTCTGTATTTTTCGTTCTTTCTATCCAAGAGCTTTCCTGTAGAATTTTAACTCGAATGATTAGATTTTCATTTCATCCATAGTGTTTGTGTGATTGCCTATGTCTCGTATATCTACGTTGACATTCGGAATATTCGTTCTCAAAATTTTTAGTTGTGTCATTTTGTTGGTGTTCTGCCATACTTAACTTAACGTCTTTATACTGATTTAGAACACTGCGGAGTCGCCTGCTGTTGTCAGCTCATCCGCTGTGACCGATTTCCTTGCTCTTAAAGCTATGCGCATTCAATCTATTCTCAAATGTATTAATTGCCCGTGCCTCCACTACTTCCCGTGGCAATGCATTCCAAGCATTCATTACTCTCTGACTAAAAAAATATTTATAATGTCTAATATGGACCTCTCTTTGGTTAATTTGTAGCTCTAGTTCTTGTAGGTGGTTGAATTTTAAAAAAATGTGTTATAGTCTAATTTATCCTGCAATTTGATTATTTTATAAACCTGTATTAATTTACGTCGAATTCATCTCTTTTCTAGACACTGTAGGCCTGTTTTTCCGAGTTTTTCTCATAACTGAAATTCTGAATCCAACTATCATCTTTGTCGCTCTTTTTTTAATCCTTTCCAGCATGTTTAAATCTCCTCTACGATAATGACTCCACATCTGTACACAATATTCCAATCTAGGTCTATCTAATGTTTTATACAGTTTGACAATCACTTCCCTGCTCCTTTGTTTAACATTTCTTTTTATCATACCTAACATTGCATTTGCCTTTTTCACTGGTACCAAGACTTGCTCACTCACTCTGACTTTTTTTAACCCTTAGGTCGCTTTCCTTTTCTATCATTCTAATATTATTCTCGCCCATTCTGTAATTATGTTCCATATTGGATCTACCCACGTGGATGACTGTACATTTATCTACATTAAACTACATTTGCCATCTCACAGACCATTCTCAAATTTTAGACGCGTTTTCTATTTCAGCTAATCTCTGCAATGCCATAACCATTCTTCGTCTTATTTATTTTTGGCAATATTCATTGTTGCTTATAATCGAGCGAAGGTATTCAAACCTGACAACATTTGTAACTTATGGCTTCTCTAAGATAACTTTAAATCTGATTTTTAACTTAACAGGGCTCATTATCTTGGTTTTGCTAATGTATAAGTATAGATTTTGTCCCCACCTCGACTGGGCCGAAGCTGTAACACAGCCAATGGGCTGACAACAGCAGGCGACTCATAGTTGGCTGCTTGAATAATGATCAGAGAACCATGACTAAGACCTTATTCCGTTTGCAAGTAACAGCCCTGGGAACAGGCTGCAGTAATGTAGTCTCGCCAAGAAACGACACACCCAGTAAAAAGGCAGCTCAAATGAGATGTGGCAGTCTAAAAGACGCATTTACTGCCGCCTCTCTATAAACTACGACACGTCTTTTTCAGGACTAACAAGATAAGAAAAAGAATGTGTTCCATAATGCGTTGTTTAACAAACGGGTTCGTCTGTTCCAACCGATATATCATCTGCATATTTTAGTTCTGGTATTTCACTCTCACAGATTGCGAACCGGCCAAATTGTTCACACCCTTTGTCATGTTTGACGTTTCCTCTTACATTAAAGGCATAAATGTTGAAAAGATAACGGGAGAGTATGCGTCGTTGTCTTATTCCAGTTTTCACCTCAAACTATTAAGATTATTTCCCAGATACAACAACCATTGCTTGTTCTAAACAGTTAAATTAGAAAGCGTTGAGACCAGGTTTGGTGTAGTCTATGAAGCAAGTGTTTTTTTAGTCGACACAGTGCTCTCTGTCCTTTTCTACAAAATGTCGCATGCTAAATCCTTTTGCAAAATCTCTTTGCCTCTGTATGTCTAAATCCTGCCTGTGCTTGATATATTACCTTGTTGAGTTTGTTTTCTAACCTCTTCGTAATAATCCGTAAAAGGATTTTTCCAGGATGATATAAAAAAACGATTGTTTGGAAGTTAGATCAACACCGATTGTTTCAATGATTTTGACCATATTGCGCTCTACGGAGATCAATAAAGTTTGAGGGAATTGAACTTAAGAAAGTAGAAGTCATTGACCAAAGCGGGAAGCTTAGCATATAAGCTGGGGGAGACAGGTCAGGGAGGACAGATCAGATGGAGCCGAGAAGAGAATTCTACCGTGCAGTTTAGTAGGTGGCAGATATATCGAGAACAAGTAGTTAGATAAACTACAAGACTTAGCTAGTGAGTGTCCAGAATAGAGAGATAAATTATAAGCCACCGAAGCAGACCAACACTTAAAGGCAACGAGAGATCACGCACTTGTAAGAATCTGTCTGTGTGTGATGTTCTGTTCGAGTCGTCGCTAACATCTGTCTCTCGCGACCCGACTTCATTCTCGTCAGAGGGAGACGTGTTGCTTCAACACAAAGCTGTCGTCCTGGACAACACGTCGTGACTTATATGTTTCCTCGGTCTGACAACCACAGAAAAAGAATCAGTGTCGTCTGTCATAGACACGAGCTCAGCTGCAGTCGCCGAAGTCCTGACGTTGAGACGAGACAAGAGGCTCAGTAGACATCTGCCTTACGTTGAGACGCGACAAGAAGCTCGGTAGACATCAACGTTGTGTAAGCTGAGAGGTGGAACATAAGGCCATCCGATGAGCGAAGACAGAGCGATTAGGACTGAGGACAAATAGCTAGACAGCATTATATCAACGCACAGAGATATATGGTGAATAGAACAATTGCTAGATTCCGACCAAGTGATTAGAACCCTGAGTAAAGTTTAGCGCAAGAGTAAGTTCTTTGCTAATTGCAGAAACCTCTAGAACGTAATTGTAGTCAGAGAAGTGATGATATCAAACTTCTTGAGAGGCATTAAAATTAGTTAATAATTGACGAACAATATAATACGATTCACGAACCTAGTTACTGATATGATGTGTATGATGTTTGTGAAATAAACATTCTTTGTTTTTATTTTGTTTAAATAATTGTTAGTGGTTTAATTTAAGTGTGAGTCAAGGAGTAATAGTGGTAAGGAAGAAAGATAGTAAATAGAGTGATACAATAACGTTAGACCTGCTACAAAGACCACCGTGTTGTGAAAACCCAGAGCAGACACGAGATCCGGAAATCACCAACAGCGGGAACGCCATCAACTTCTACTGACCTCGTGTGCCCGTTATGCAACATATGTTGTCGTGCCTGCATTGGCCTGTTCAGCCACAGGAGCACCCACACCTATCAGGAAAAGCTGTGACAAGGATGATGTCGGCTGTCCTCAATGAGATAATGATGGACAGCTATTATTAGTGAGGGTATTGTCAAGGTAGGTGAAACTAGAGACTGACTGGAGACGTTGGTTGGGTGTGTACAGTAATGTTCGATTCTATGCACGTCTTCCCAGGGCAGGCTTCCATATAACTGCTTCCATATTCGCTTTAAGCCAATATGATAGATGAAGTGCTCCCATACTTGCTTTACGCCAATATGATAGATGAAGTGCTCCCATGCTTGCTTGACGCCAATATGATGGATGAAGTGCTCCCATACTTGCTTGACGCCAATATGATAAATGAAGTGCTCCCATACTTGCTTGACGCCAATATGATAGATGAAGTGCTCCCATACTTGCTTGACGCCAATATGATAGATGAAGTGCTCCCATACTTGCTTGACGCCAATATGATAGATGAAGTGCTCCCCTACTTGCTTGACGCCAATATGATAGATGGGTGGCAGTCAATGAAGACAGTAACAACAAATAAAGAACGATCCAAGAAGATCCATATACATTTCATTGATTCGCCATGTTTAGGATCGACCTGTTTTTTGACGGTTTATAATAATAGAATCTCACATTTTATTCCTTTAAAACACGTTCTTTTGATAAAAAGCGCAGCTACATGATAACAGTAACGATCATTCAAGTAAACGAATACTCACTCACAAACACCCAATACACACACAGGGATTTGTGTTCAATGCTAATCGTTCTATTTACCAGAGACATTCATACACTTTGTTCATTTCTATAAAATATTCAGGTATTTTTACAATTCAAAGACAAGGCTCACAAAATCACAATTGGAATTTCATATACACTGGATAATACACACTTCAGCAAAATTATCAACAGCGATGTACACAAATCGTCCGATTTCAATACATGAAATAAAAGCAATATGTGCATGAATACTGTTTATTCAATTCAAATGATCACACAAAAGAAAAAAAATAAATATATATATATGTATATATATATATATATATATACATATATATATATATATATATATATATATACACATATATATATATATATATATATATATATATAACACGTACACGTACACACACACACACACACGCGCGCGCGCGCGCGCGCACACACACATACATGTGATACGGATGGATTTCAGCTCACAAGAGAGGCTTGCGTTCCAGTGTCCAAGGCCACATGCTTGTAAGGTCTACATGCCAAGCAAACACGATGTATAATCATAATTTAAGACACGTCAGTCACGATATCAATAAAAAGACTCGACACGATGGGCAACATGGCAAAATGATGACATCGTCTGTGGACCGACGTCAGCACCAATGAATGGCGAACATTGCACGCACTATACGCCAAACAGACAACATCCTGCGAAGATCTCATTACATACCATACATCACGGCAATGGATGACAGGCAGTTCTCCACAAGACAAACAGTGTTTCAAAGGGCTTCCTAAAATGAATTGACAATATCGGGAAAATCAACGAGCCCACGTGCAATCATGTATCCCATATCAATGTCCAAGTTATTTATACATATCAAGAACAAAATTGGTCCTAAAGCCGAGCCCTGTGGCACTCCACTTTTCATTTCACACCACTCAGAGTACTCCTTATTTATGCCCACCCTCTACCTTCTTCCCGTTAACCAAATTTTAATCCATTTGGCAACTTCCCCACCTATTCAATGTGATTTTAACTTTCGAAATAATCTTTGATGAGGTACTTTATCAAAGGCCTTTGCAAAGTCCAGATAAATAACATCCACTTGCTCGCCTTTATCCATGATTTTAGAAACCTCCTCCATGAATTCTAATAGATTTGTTAAGCATGATCTCCCTCCAGTAAACCCATGCTGACTATTTCTAATTAGATTAAATTTGTCTAAATGCATTAAAATGTTTTCTTTGATTATTGACTCTAACAATTTACAGACTATGCTCGTTAAACTCACCGGTCTATAATTCGCTGGATCTGATTTTTTGCCTTTTTTGAATAACGGGATCACTCCTGCATCTTTCCAATCCCGTGGAACAATCCCTTTTGTTAGTGATTGAGAACATATTATAGCCAATGGTTTTGCTAGTTGGTCTCTAATTTCTTACAGCAATTTTGGATGAATACCATCTTGACCTGGACATTTATTCACTTTCAACCCCTCCAATTAAAAAAACAAACAATTTCCTTTGTAATACAGATTGATCTTAATCCCGCTGGAAAATATATATATGCTCTGGTATCTTGGAGCAGTCCTCTTTTGTGTAGACTTTGCCAAAGTACTGATTGAGTAGATTAGCTGCCTTCCTATTCTCACTTATTATTTTCCCTGTACTCTCTATGAGAGAGCACACTTTGTCTTTCGTTCGGTGTTTATTTCTAACACAAGAGAAGAAGCTTTTACTGTCAGTCTTGATCCTCTGAGCAAGTTTTTTTTCGAAGTCTATGTTTGCTGTTTTATTCGCTTTCTGAGATCTGTTCTGCTTGTCCAAATATTTTAAATATGTTTCTTTTGATATTGCCTCTATATATTTTTTCCATGCTTTATTTTTCGCTCTTCTACATTTCCCTATAAATCTAGTTATCCACTTTTTACGCTTGGGGCTTACCTCCCTACATGGAACACATTTTTTTTTTAGCGTTTCTAGAACTGTTTTAAAACTCTCCCACTCCTGTTCAACGTCTGTTCCTACGACAATATCTTTCCAGATTATGTGGTTCGCTGCCTCTTGTTGTATCTGAGTTCATAACTGAGCAGAGAATGATTATTAACGAAAGTATGTCTTTACAAAAGACTTTAATACTTTCAAAGCCCCCTTCGATAGTTGCGGAAAATATGTATGAAAAATATGTAGTCTCGAAATTTGAAAAGAACTTGAATTTGAACTGTAATTTCAGAGCACCGTCTGTGGATATTTCTAAGAGATTGTCTTCCTATGCTGCTGTATGCCTATCTCATACTTCATAAACATTAACTGAAAGTTGATCCCTAATTCAGTTTTTACTTACATCAGGAACAGGAAAATATACTCGGAAACTGTTGCAAATCTTTCAAATGTCGTGCGATAAGTGATGTGTCCTCCTCAGAAAACTCTTTGTTGGTGAAAGGAAGGATATTTGTGAGGATATTGTGTTTAGGCATATCTTATATTTACGATTAAATACATGATGACGCTATAATTCTAACTTCTTAATCATTGCTGTGATTTGGCTTTCAAATTGATAAAAAAACAACTTTTTTTCCCCATGAATATTTAAGTTGAGCATATTTTAATGAATGAAGATATTTGACTAATATGCTAATTTTACATTGATTCCGCTATTTACGTCAGTGTGGTATGACATGCATTAAGGACACTGGTCTGGAACGTCGTTTGCGTTTCCGACAACACCTCAGTGACGTCTATAAACGCAAGAATTCTCCAATTGCCAGTCGCTTCAATGGTTCTACTTAGTACCGTACTTAGAACATTATGTATTCATATTCCCCATTGATGTATCCATCCCTTCTTCTATGATTCCCTAGCTCTTTGTTCTTGTTGTTTGTTGCACCTGATGAAGGCCTATTGGTCGTAACGTGTTTCGTTTGTGTTATCTTCTCGGTGCGGTATCGGATCATATCTATTTATATGTTTGTTTTTTACTGTATGTTTTGTTTACACTTCAGCTATTGTTTGCGGTTTTCTAGATTTTGCTATCAGTTCATCAACTTACAATGAGGTTCTCACTGCATTCTCATTGTTACAAACATTTGTAGTTTTTTCTTTTACATTTTTCTTTCTTACCCGCCCTTTTGGAAATAAAATCTATGCTTTTTCAGTCAAGTTTTTCGTGTTTTCTGCAATTTTGGCGATTTCATTTCCTAGTTTGACAATATGTCGTAACATAACACAGACTGAGGAAAACTGATTATCTTCTGGGTCTGTACACGTTACATAAGTTATGTTCTTCGTGTTTTCTGTCAAGATGTCTCTGCAATTTTTGGCAATTTCATAACCTTGACAATATGTCGTAGCATAACACAGACTGAGGAAAGCTGATTATTTTCTGGGCCTGTACACGTGACGTAAGTCCTCAGATATTTCTTTAACGTCAGCACTTTTTGATATCACTGGAAGAGACTTCATTTTGCATTGAACAGGATTCTCTGCCATCATCATTATTAGCACTTTTCCGTTTAAAATAAGATCTGCCATCCGTCCTGAGGCTGAAATAAACTTATCTTTATCGAAATTCAACATGATGTCATTTTCATAATTTTTCACAAGTTCGTCTTATCGAATTATCTTACCGAACTTAATTCTTCTAGCGATTTAAGACAAGATCAATCTGGCCGCTGGCTCAAATTTTTCCGACCGCGGGAAACTTGCATATATATTCCGGTGATGTTTTTTTAAAGATCTGTCTGGTCCACATTATTTGATATTCTGCTCAGCTGCGGTGTTTTTAGAAGTCTGCAATCACGGACGACAGTTCTGCTGTGGTGTCCAGGTATCCATCTCACCATCTTAAATTCCCACCTGGTCGCCTGTGTGATCTACATTTAGCTAATTGTATGAACGTTGTCTAAATTAACTTCTGCTGCATTTCTCAATGTTTCTGTCTTAATATTCGCAAAAATATCTTTAAGTGTATCCTTTGATTTTAAACATAAAAACTCATAGAATTTCTTGAAGCCCTCGGAAACCCCCTGAGAGGACCACGTGACCCACCAAGATCCGCGTACAACTGGTTAAATATAGGTGATCTAGTGTATTCATAAGGATCATTTTAATTCCTTTAACATTAGAGCTTTGAATTATCGTGTTTTTTTGGGTGTGAATTAGCTTAGTTCAACAGAAGCGAAAAAAACGTCGTCAGTAACCCAAGGGTCCTCCACATTATTGTACGTTACCAATTACAAGTTTCAGAATAGACAGTGGTTTTTTAAAAGGATATAGAGGCAATTCGTACAGGCTCAGATACTGTAAAATTCTAGTCACTTTAAACAAACTCGTGAACTATTCTGTTTGTATCTCGTTTTGTCGAGATCAGTAAAACATTTATGATAATACGTGCTCGTTTATGGTGTCTAATATATAAAACATTTTAAAAATGTGTCTGTTTGTCGGTCGTGCTAACATAACTAAACAATGGTAGACTGTAGAGGCAATACATTTGCACATATCATTATGTATGGGATTCACAGATCAACACAACTATTTCTAGCTTTCTAAGTCGTTCTCTTCCCGAGTTAATTTGCAATTATAGCCCTCCAACGTGAGCTATAACAACGTGAAAATTGCATACCTCATTCTGTTTGGCAACTTCCAGGTGAACGCACATTTTTCTGTCTGGTTCGCAAATGCTGTCCCGAGTCTGTGACGTCAGAATAGGGCAAAACGTGGCGAATTTGATTTAGTGTAGCAAGTGATTACGTGACGAATGAGAACCGTGTATAACAGACTGAAAAGCCACTGATACGGGCTAAAATTGGCTCTATCACCCACATGTATGTGCGGGCCGGCGGCACAGACAGCCGAACATATCTTGAAAGACTGTTAAATGCTTAGTCAACTGCAAACTGAGCCCTGGACCGCGGCTCCCCACAAAGCTGTTAGGTGCCTTGAAAAACTCTCAATTACAGCAACCTCCCAGACAATTGTACTTCACGTAATGAAAGAAAAGTCTGGAAAACGAAAAGACTGGAGGCAAAGTGATCTAATGTTGGACTTCCTCATCGGGCAATCGGCGTATGTTCACTTTAACGATGAATGCCTCAATTATTATTCTAGGACGTTAGAACAGGCATGGCGATAATGCTATCTCGAAACAGTAAAGGTGTTTTAAAGTTGGGTTTCTCATCATGCATTCCGTGGCAAGTTCACTTTTTGCGTAATTATTATTATGATTATTACTATTATTTTGAATGATGTCTGAATTATTGTTCACTCCGGTGGAGAACGTTTAAATCTCGTGCGAAGCCGGTCAGTAAAGGAAACTAAGTAAAGTAAAGTATCCCATAGCATTACTGCCGTTGGGGTGTGAGGTCTTAGCGATCTCACATTTCAAAGGCTCGGCTATATGAGGGCGGTAGCCATCTCCTCTCCCTCGCCGCTTTTACTTCTGGGACTGAACCAGTACCCATTTAAGGCTGGGTCGATCCGGGAGCCATTGCGGTCTGAAAAAACCATTACCGCCTCAACTGGGGAATGAACCCAGGACCACTCAGATGTGAAGCCAGCGCGGTAACCACTGCGCTACGCCGCTCAAAGGAAGCTATGATTACAAAAAGTCAAGTTTGCAACGTTGTTAAGTCCGTCTGTATTACTTTCATTATGTTAGTATTTCTTTAATACCGTACAATACAATGCACTTTTACTTCTTTCTGTGGTGGTAAGTTTAACAAGCTAGCAGAAGCCAAGAGAGATTTTTTTCGGACAAGGATTTATCCTCGAAAGAATGGAAGGTGAAAAAAAGTTCAAAAGTTCAAAGTTTGTGACAACAAACAATCCCACAAAAAGTAAGAAACTAAACTAGCCAACAATTTTTCAGACACTAATCATCGAAAAAGTTCAAAACTAGAATTTAGTTTCAAAAACGAAAAATTATCAATCCTGACCATATTATATTTCTCGCTCCCATATTTCTAAAGTAGAGTACTCTGTACTATGTACTCTGTATTCTGTGCTCTGTACTATGTACTATGTACTCTGTACTCTGTTTTGCCAAACTGTCATGTCTATCCGACTTCAACACCTTTTTTAAAAACAAGTTTATTTCCTATGGAGACATGCCCATGCTGGTTTTTGGATCTAGACAGAAGCACGTCTGAGCTGTGAGACGTTTCACTAACTCATTTCCCACACCTCACGCAACACTGCGATGTATGTCGTCGGCGGTAGGCGGTAAAAAAAGTGGAGACGAAGATTAAAAGCTAACACTATTTACTCTTTAAATATTGTTGCCAGCTGTTATATTTTACTGATGTCATCGAATTTCTAGAGAAAGAATAACATAATTTAACAAATTATTTTGTGTAATACAAATGATAAAATCTGAAGCTTGCAATGAAATAAAATCGGCTTTAGCAGTTAAACAAAAAATGACCAGATTTTTGACAATCCGCCAAAGCGTGTTTTGCCTGAAATAATGCGAAAATATCGGCAAGAAATGGTAGAAAAACGGTTCAAGCCACAACACTGCTCAAAACAAGTGTAACAAAACCTCACTGTGCGCCCCCCTCCCCTTCCCTCTCTGGATCCCCCATTCCTAATATCCCATGCCTGCACACACACACACACATACACTCACACATTATACACATGTGTGTCCGAAATTATGTCCAAGAGAACACTACTGACAAAGCAGTCCCGTAGTAAGATGGAAGCGTTTGGCGATTTTAATAATCCTCTGTTGAAGCGCTGCTCAGCTAGAATATAATAATCCAAGCCATCAACCCGTCTTATGCTGGCAGCTTTTCTTGTTACATTCGATCAGGACATGGGCTTTACATAGCTTTCAGTGTCACAACGTGGACATTGCAGGTAATCACATCGAGGGAATGTGATTAGCCCTTGGCAGCACTAGATTTATTTGTATTGTGCAAAAAGTGCAAGTGAAGTTTGGCATCATTCAAGATAAAGGCAGTTGCACAACTAGAGTAGCGACTCATTTGATATTTTCGACGTGAAACGTCAGTTAGTGAGGTCTCTCGACGACTATGGGATGTGCATTCTGCCACCATATCACCAAAGTGGTACTTACGTCCTTTGCCCTACTCCCTGAACCATGAAGCCATTCCGCCACAAAGTTGTCTTTCTTTGAACACGTGTGCTGCTTCCATTGTTGTAAGCCCGAGTTGCAGTATTTCTCTTACCATGCACTCTACCTCGTGTCTTATTCCACGCTGTAAGTGTAATCAAGCAATTGATTGAATTGTATCCATGTCACATTATCTTCTACGTCAGTCAGGCAAGCATAATCTATGCGAGGAAGTCAACAATATTCTGTTTGCGCCCCGATCTTTTCAGTGCTGTACTAATGTGGACCACGGTCTTTGGTAAGTGAATCTCTCCAGCGGGTAGTTGGACGACTCCGTGTGTATAGCCACAGGGCCACTATAACGTTGTTCTACTAGTCAATCTGCTGTCAGGCATGCGTATCAAATGTCCTTGCATAATAATGAAGAAATGCGTGCGATTCATTGTTGTATTAGTAAAATGACTATTATAAAAGTGAGATACATTCTTGAATTTCAATCAACACCATGAAAACATGCACACCTCCAGCATCCACACAATCTTTTCAGGTCCCTGCTCTACATCCACTTCTCCTGTCCTGTTCACGTCTTTTCAGTTTTATGTTTGTTTCAAACTCTGTTTTCAGTGAATGTTTTGGTCTCCAAATGTCTCTATTATCCAGAAGTTCCAGAGCATAAATAGCTTTATAATAATGTCAGTGGGTTTCTGTAATGTGTGTCTTATCCAACGTTTGTCTTTTCTTCGATCCATCTTCTATTCTAATGTGTTTTTCCAACAGTTATACATGCTCAATTCAAAAGTTACGTGCAAGTAGCCGAGATAAAACACTCATACGAATGATAACACTCCAGGCATCAAGGGCATCTAAAGTTTGACAGGAATGTCCCAGATAACAGACAGTGAGAATCAGAAGCTTGGGGCCAGCACTGAGACATAGTCATTGAGAAATAATGGATCCACGATTTGAAAACTTGACCAACTCCCGCATGGTCATCATCATCATTGATAGTGGATGTTGACATCAACGCAATGAGAAAGCTGACTTTGACATTAAACAGCTGATGACTGATACCATTATGGGGGAAGATGACTTTGCTGTGAGATGAGAAATCATCTTGTGACATACACATCGTGGCTTCTCTACCAGAGATACATACACATTGTGGCTTCTCTACCAGAGTGACATACACATCGTGACTTCTCTACCAGAGAGACATACACATTGTGTCGTGTCTACTAGAGTGACATACACATTGTGGCTTCTCTACTAGAGGGACATGCACATTGAGGCTTCTCTACTAGAGTGGCAGACACATTGTGGCTTCTCTACTAGAGTGACATACACATTGTGGCTTGTTTATTAGAGTGGCATACACATTGTGTCTTCTCTACTAGAGTGGCAGACACATTGTGGCTTCTCAACTAGAGTGACATACACATTGTGGCTTCTCTACTAGAGTGACAGACACATTGTGGCTTTTCTACTAGAGTGACAGACACATTGTGGCTTCTGTACTAGAGTGACTGACACATTGTTGCTTCTCTACTAGAGTGACAGACACATCGTGGCTTCTCTGCTAGAGTGACAGACACATTCTTGCCTAGCAGACAAGAGTTTACGTGACAACAGCCTCTAGTATGAGAATGAGGACTGAAGCAGTTAAGCCAGCTCTGATGTGGTCATCTGAAATCACGTTATTTAAAAATATAGTGTTGTCTTTAAGTTAGTTCATGCTTCAGGAAGTAAGGAATGCATGATTGCGGCGTCAACTAAGTGTACACTGGCAGCTTAAAATCACAGTGGCTTGTGTCGGTTTGGTGACTTTGTTACGATGAATTACATGGCAATGAAAAATCTGCTCATAACGTGACGGCATTAGCTGTGTTGCTGTTGCTCATCCATCACAGATGATGAAGCACAATATTTCTGTTAATCAATTTGGATCATGTTCTTATTGGATTCAGAGAGGACTAATGAGCCCAATACGGGCCAGGAAAGACCTTTGACAATATGTGCAGCCTAAGTTCGCTTGATGTGACGAAGTCTTGACTTCATGGGGTTTTCTAGCCTGTCTCCGTTGTTCAGCTGCTTATTTTAAGAATGTCTGATGTGATGCTGCACCTTCAGGAAGAGATGGTGGCTAAGCGAGTCTGGTAGTATACCAAATGCTTTTAATGAAACCTTAAGTGTGTCATTGAAACACTTCTTTTTGCCATCGTAGGAGCGTTCTGTCCCTCGCCATAAATTAGTATTTTTAGCAGTCTATGGTGTGGCAGACGGACTAAATGAACTGTCCCGCTGATCTGTGACTCCATCAAAATAGTATGCGTGCTAGGGATATCATATATTTTCTGTTTACTGATGACATTAGCTGCAGGAACATACTGGAGTCACTCATCTACTGCATGCTATATGTTGGCACTGTATTAGGTGAAGCAGTATAGAGCCTGAATGTATGTGTTAACAAGCGCAGGAATAGTAGGAGGGCTTTCTGTAGAAAACGGAGCCGTATTGTATTTAGACATTCGATAACAGCAAACAGAAGGTTGGAATCTGCCTTGAGTGCAGTGATATCTCTTCTACTAGCGCGCAACCTTCAACAATAATGTCTTATTATTAGCATTATAACTGATCACCCACACCGTTTGAATGAACAGGAAAGGGCAAATCTTACTCGACGTTTGAACTTTTCTTAAAGAAACTGGCTGATGGCAGATCTAGGAGAATCAACAAGTTACTCCTGTTGTTTTATCTCTTGAGATTGACGTACCTGTCTGGAACTGCTGATGAAGTCTGAGGTGATCGTCGAAAAACCAGTTATGTAAGCTACAATTATTTTTGCACGTTGCACATATATCAGGTCTTGTGTCTTTGTTTATAAATTCTTCCAGATTCAGAGATCTGTTTTCAGATATAGCATCTTTATTCTTAATAACAGCTTCGGGCAGAGACATCGCTGACAGTTTTACTGCATTGTGCATTTCTCCTGAAGTTTCTGGGTGCGAGGAAGATGACGATGACATTTCACACAAGGGGTGCTGCACTTCCAGCTCGTATTGATGCTGTTGCTTCTGTCTTAAGGCACTCCGGCGACCGTTATTTTGCGTCTTTGTCCTCATCTGAAGCTCAGGAAAGGATGCTCTATTTCGTTTCCTACATCGCCTGCAGCTTAAAATGGCAATAAAGGCGCGTCTGCACTCCATGCTTGAGCACGTATATATAAATGGATTCATGACAGAGTTGCAGTATCCCAACCAGAAGAACAGCTTGAACAGCACCGGGGGGATTGAACAGCTTTCACAGAATGAACCTGGGCAGAAAATAAACATGATTATTGTTTAAAATAAAATAATTATTTATACATTACAAATAGAGAAAAACCATGTTCACTTGGATCACGTTACGAATGACCTGTACACACATAATCAAACCGTGTCGCACACAGAGAAATAAACACATTCACGGTAAAAAACACAACAAACCACTATTGAGAGTGATCCTTTCACAGAACACTGCCCTGAAACCAACTGCATATCTCTCTTTGTTTCCCGAACACAATTATAGTTGCACTGATACATACCAGTTCCGTTATTTAGTCAGCCTTGGAATGTGAAGTTAAAAGGGATTTCCCCGTGACTCAGAAGGCACGTATCTATAGTAGGATATAGGCATTTTTTGGCAGTCTTCTGAAGTGTCGATTAATGACGCTACCTAAATGCCATGTTCAGTTGTCCTGGTTTACCTGTTTCACGTGCTATTCATTTATTTATGTCTTATTTAAAACATTGCTCTTGTCGTTAGATGATGTATGTACGTCAGCTCTAAATGGCGTCAATGACATAAGGTCTAAGAGTCGCCTGGGTAAGACTACAACAAGTCTAAGAACTCATTAACAATGTAGTTTTCATCATTGTTGAAAAGCAAATGGTGTAGATTTTTAGGGATTCAGGTGAGTGATTGTTGTCATGGTTGCAGTTTCTGGTATCTGATATTGTTTTCTTCTGGCCTGTGGTCGATATAGCAGAGTTCCCACTTGGTTTGGACTTTCCTTCTTTGACTTTCTGAGCGACACAGTTAGACTTACCATGAACCCAACTGTCTGGTATATGTAGAGTCACATTAGAGTAACACAAGCCTGTAGTCCATAGTCACATAAGAGTTGCACAGACCTGTAGCTCATTGAGCCACCTAGCAGAAGCATAGTTCTTCCTCCCGTTTATTTACCCACATACCCAGAGCATAAGTCTGGCGCCCTAATAGCCATCAACCACAAGGCCAACTCGCACTCCAGCCCATCATGCAAACATACCACAAGGACAACTCGCACTCCAGTCCATAAAGCCAACATACCCCAAGACCATTTCGCACTCCAGCCCATAAAGAAAACATACCACAAAAACAACTCTCACTCCAGCCCATAAAGAAAACATACCACAAGGACAACTCTCACTCCAGCTCATATAGCCAACATACTATAAGGACAATACTCCCTCCCGCTCATATAGCCAAAATACCACATGTACTTGTCTCCATCCATCCCATTTAGCCAACATACCACATGTACAAGTCACCTTCCAGCCCATAAAGCCAGCATACTACAAGGACAACTCTCACTCCAGCCCATATAGCCAACATACCACACGGACAACTCTCACTCCAGCTCATATAGCCAACATACCACATGTACTTGTCTCCACCCATCCCATTTAGCCAACATACCACATGTACAAGTCACCCTTCAGCCCATTAAGCCAGCATACTACATTGACAACTCTCACTCCAGCCCATATAGCCAACATACCACAAATACAACTCTATCTCCAGTCCATTTAGCCAACATATCACAAGGACAATGTAATAGTTCCCGCCGGAGCAAGGGGAGTTTAGGATGCCTGAACATGTTAAAGCTTAAAGCTACCTGAATGCATGTCAAGGTCACTCACCGTCTCAGCAAAGGAGAACAGAGTTGGGTTAAGGAATGTGGACAGATAGAAACTGACCACTGGCCTTCCGATTTTGGTAGGGGGAGATTGATTGACAGACGAAATTGGCAACGGGGCTTGCTGCGAGAGAATGAGTGACAGGTGTGCAAAGTGTTTCATTCCAATTGGGATTGAAGATGACCATACCTGAGATCGATTGGTCAAGCTCTGGCCTTGATTGAGGATATATAACTCGAGACAAAGTTTAGCTCGAGAGGCTGGAGGAGAGATGGAGTATGAGAGAGAGGGGGGCTGGAGAGAGAGAGAGGCTGGAGAGAGAGAGAGGCTGTATGGAGGAGAGAGAGAGAGAGACTGAATGTAGATAGTGTGTTTAACTCACCGACTTTAGATAGAGGAGCGATTGATAGACGGTTGGACGAATGTTTAGTTATAGAACAGGATCGCTCAAATAGGTGTGTGAGTTTTGCATTAATGGATAATCTGAAAGTGTGTTTGTAAGCAAGGACACATTGTGAGCGAGCTATGTCGAGATCGCCCGCCTGAGGGGATTTTCAGTGAGGAAGAGTATTTGATAAGGTGTGTTGAAGACGCAGTTAAGGCGATGTGTGTGTGATGTAATTGCAAGGCAATAGAACTGGGTTTTTTAGATAGTTGGGAATTCCATCAATAGCTAATGCTTACAATTCCCGTTTTAGTAGAATGTTTAGTTAAGATATGTATTATATTGTGTTTGTAATTTCTCTACTCATTGTATGATATGAGTATGATATAATAAATATGCCACCTGCTGTTTGATATGTCATTTACTGAGTATGGTCATGATGATGTGGATGAGTGTGAGAATGTTCTAAGTTAGATCACGGCCAAGGCAAACAGTGGGATCTGCTACAACAACTCTTCGTCCAATCCATATAGCCAACATACCACATGTACTTGTCTATCTCCAATCCATATAGCCAACATACCACATGTACTTGTCTATCTCCAATCCATATAGCCAACATACCACATGTACTTGTCTATCTCCAATCCATATAGCCAACATACCACATGTACTTGTCTATCTCCAATCCATATAGCCAACATACCACATGTACTTGTCTATCTCCAATCCATATAGCCAACATACCACATGTAGTTGTCTCCCTCCAATCTATGTAGCTAACATACCACAAATACCAACTCTCACTGCCGCACATATGGTCACCTACCAGGCGTATCTCCCGCCCATGTAGCCCATGCCATCAAATATTAGTGTACAACCAGGACAAGTTGAAGTACACATAGAATGATAATATTGTAAATGACAAGCACATATATGAGCCCAACAAACAAGTGATTAATAGGGGATATTGTAAGCAAAACAGTAGCGCAGTATTTCAAATCTGAAACTAATCCCAATTTAGAAGTTCAGTGATTGTCTCCTCTTTCAGCCGCTAGCTAGTTGGTTAGTCTGAACCGCAACCTTGCAAATAATCTGTGTTATTTGTATACATTTTTAAGAGTAAGAGAAAAACAATGAAAGTATGTAGCAAATAGAGAATTAAACTAGATACAAGTTTAAAAGGCTTTATCCAAAGAGAAACTATAAAATAAAATAAGCACAATAAAAGAAACAGGGGCCTCGATTTATGCGGACAGATGAGAAAGCATTACAAAAACTTTAATTAAGTTTTGACACTGACTGTCGACTTTAGTTGTCATTTATTATGCATTAAAAAAGAAGTTGAACTATTTTACGAATGTATTCCAATGGCTAGGGTAGTTCACGGGTTATAAAGGCTGAGGACTCTAGGCCACTGTGTTGTCATCACAATCTCATAAGCACGATATATCAGAAACGGTAACCCAAAATATGAGATTGGGCCCAAACTACAACTGTTTTGGTGGTAGAGTAAGCTCCCTTGCTGAAATAGATGATTTGGTCGCCAAGAGAAATAGGTGTAATCAAATGATCAGAATTGCCAGACACAAAATTAACATTAGAGCATAGGCTGTTAGATACAGACATGCTGACTCACCAGAAAATCCCATTGAAACCGCAAATTCCAAGGTCGACTAAATAACTGATCTTATATTGGAAAAGGTTTATAATCAATATATACCACACACAAAGAAATGGTATAAATTCACGGTACAAATTACAACAAAGTATTGTTGAGAGTGATCCTGTCACAGAATCCTACCTTGAAACTAACTGCATATCCATCTTTGTTTCCCGAACACACTATTATAGTTGAACTGATAGTTGACACATGCAAGTTCCGTTATTTAGTCAGCCATTGAAAGTGGCGTTTCAAAGAGATTTTCACATGAGCCAGAAGGCATTTGACGTACTGTGTATATACTTCACTGATACAATGAATACACTTTCAAATGTTTCAAATGTGTAGAGCGAATTCGCGTCTTTGACAGTAAAAGACAAATCAGCCATCTGATTTTTGTCGTAAATAAAACGTAGGCTGCTAAGCGTATAAATGAAATGCTAGGCAGGATGTGTTGAATAAGAAGCCAATTATACTTCTTACATTGCAATTCGATGACGACCAACAGCGGCAATAATGTGTTTAATGAAAAATTAGGTTAATGAGTTGTAACATTTATGATGTAATAATAAAAACCATTAAAAACGCACGAGAATAATGAATGTTAATGATGCAACCAAACAAAAACAAAACAACAATAATATATATATATATATATATAACCCGGAAAAGGATAGATTTCACATGACCAATGGTGTGAATACTCAAAAAGTAGGGAAAGCAAGAGAAGGATGGATTGTAAAAGAACGATTGTGCAAATAAACAACAACAAATATTGTACGAAAATAATGGATTGTACAGGGGTAATGAATACATTAATTTACAGGTCTAAATAAGTACAGATTATAATAATTGTGACGTAAAATACAGAACTTACACAAGAAATGTATGATTTTTAATTATGATTACAATTAGAGGTTGTGGTAGAATGGTTGGGATGTATGTTTCCTGAAACAAATTTGACAACTTACCATAGCGATCGTGCCAGTCCTAGATCTGGGAGAAATGGGTGTAAGTGAAGACAATCCTAGTAATATCTGTGAGAGTTGGGTGTAAGCGAAGACAGTCCTAGATCTGTGAGAGTTGTGTGTACTTGAAGACAGTCCTAGGTCTGTGAGAGTTGGGTGTAAGCGAAGACAGTCCAAGATCTGTGAGAGTTGTGTGTACTTGAAGACAGTCCTAGGTCTGTGAGAGTTGGGTGTAAGTGAAGACAATCCTAGTAGATATGTAAAAGTTTGGTGTAAGTGAAGACAATCCTAGTAGATATGTAAAAGTTTGGTGTAAGTGAAGACAATCCTAGTAGATCTGTGAGAGTTGGGTGTAAGTGAAGACAATCCTAGTAGATCTGTGAGAGTTGGGTGTAAGTGAAGACAATCCTAGTAGATCTGTGAAAATTGGGTGTAAGTGAAGACAATCCTAGTAAGATCTGTGAAAATTGGGTGTAAGTGAAACAAAAGGTGAAGTGCACACCTTGTTGTTTTCTGGGTGGGGAAAGTGTTGTAATAGATCTTGGCTGTTGAAACAATATATAGGCAGGAGCGTAGACATCCATCTTGTGTCTTTCTTCTTCATGGGATTTGAGTCAGTGCAGCTGAACTCAATCCCCCCAGAATTTGAGTAACCAAAACGGACGACGTACAGTTTATCTCGAACCGCGCATGTGAGAGTTTTGGTAAACATAGTAATCTGACGTAGGTTTCAGGCCAAGTGTTTACACCTGGAACGATAGTGGTAGATTTGTTGCCGCCGACAAATCCGCGTCGTCTGGAAACCACGCGAACAGGATGAGGTCTAATGGCAAGCAAACGGACAACATCGAGGGCCGTTTTAGAAATTACGTGATCTGGAAAGGCAGATCGAATGTAAATCCCGGCAGAGAGACGTGGCGGCATTACTTCAGAAAACATTGGAAAGAGACGCTCAATTGAGAGCAGGCGGCGGTGAGAAAAGACTTGACTTCAAAGATTACAGGTGAACACTTTCGAAGGAAATGCTCAGTAGAGAGCAGGCAACAAGTTGAGGCAGATTTGAGTTGAGAATCATAGAGAGAGAACACTTCACTTCAGAGACAGAGAAAGAACATTTCACTTCAGAGACAGAGAGGGAGAACACTTCACTTCAGAGAAGGAGGTACTTTAGAATAAGACGTTCAGTGGGGGGGGGGGGGGGGGGGGGGGGGGGGGGCAGGAGACGGAAATATGCAGTTGGGGCAGATTTAAGATTTAGGCGACGGAGAGATGCAGTTGAGATAGACACGCAGCAAGGAAGGTAACTACCCTCATATTATTTAGTGGTCGTAATTACACGTCGTCAAAGACAGTCTTCCAGTCATCCCATTCATCATATTGACGCAGTCCCACTGATCACGTCGATATATCCTTTATCGTGTGAATGTAGTCGTCTGTCGCAGCTAAATGCAGTTTTAAAGTGATCTCATGGGTCATTATTGATGCAGTATTTTCTGACCACGTTGAGGCCACGTTGAGACCACTTTGAACTACCGCCGACAAAGAGGAACACGGCCACGGACGTCATACTTGGGTTTAGAACATACGGACTTTACCATCAGCGACAATCCGCAACGAAGTTCGATCGCAGAAGACCAGATTAAGAGAGGAGAAAGAACCGAACTATAACAGTATGGATATGTTAGGTTTAGCGGTAGGAGTGTTTTAGATAAGCTTTTGAAAGAAAAAATTTAAGTTGTTGGAGAGTTCATAGTTGGTAGTGTTTCTTGAATAAATAATGTGTTGTATTGTGTTTATATTTAGTGTTACTTGAATTTGTTTAAAGTGTAGAGTACAGTAGAATAGAGCAGACCCCTTTACCGTCTGCGACAGAGCTCCATCAAATCGATCGGCTCTGGTACAATAGGTCTACCAGGAGCAGATGTCGAACTATGCTAAAACTGTACACTGGAAGAGTGAGACCAGTTCTCGAGTATGGCATTGCGGCATGGACAACCGCAGCGAAGGCGAACTTCGATAAAGTTAACAAACTTCAAAACCAAGCCATGAGAATTATAACAGGTGGCATGAAGTCAACGCCAATTGTAGAACTTGAAAAGATTACAAAACTGCAATCCATGACCGATAGAAGAGACTGCAGAGCCCAGCTGCAGTCAGAGAAACTCAGAAGACTGACGGACCATCCAATGTACCAGAGACTAAACAATTTGGGAAATGGGAAACTAAAGCGGAGAAACTTTGCAGAAATAGCCAAAGCAAAGATGCACGAAGATCCCATAAACGCACTAACAACACCAAAACCCATCACTACTGTACGAAAACCTACTTGGAGGCAGGATATATTTCCAGAGGTGGTAGAAAATATACCAGGTATTGCAAACAAAAACTGCCAGAGTGAAAAAGAAAGGAGAGACACTACCCTAAGCTTCATAACGAAAAGCTACCCAAGCATGGACTGGACCCATGCATACACCGACGGTTCTGTAACAAACACTACACAGAACGGAGGGGCAGGAGCATTCCTGAACCTACCAAATGGCAGAAAAATAACACTGTCATTCGCTACTGGTAAGTACACAAGCAATTTCAGAGCAGAGGCAGAGGCACTGAGGGCGGCAGTGGAAGAAATGGTAACACAGTGAAAATGAGAGCCATATAGTCCTGCTGACAGATGCTCTCGAAGTAGTCACAGCGCTAAAAAGCCAGAAAAACACTGAGCTTAATGACTTAAGAGCAGCACTCTGCAAACTGTGCCAGCAGTCCGCACCAAAAAGGGTAGTGGTACAGTGGGTTCCGTCACACTGCAACATCCAAGGCAACGAGGAGGCAGACAGACTGGCAAAAGAAGGTGCAAGGCTACCACAAACAGATACCAGTATGACGTACGAAGAGTCAAAACGGCTTATCAAAACCAGATACATGACCAAATGGGAAACCGAACATACTGGTTACACCAAAAACGATGCCTATTACCAGTTGAACCGAAGAGAGCAGGTCGTTGTCTTCAGACTTCGCACTGGCCACAACAGACTGAGGTACCACCTATTCAACAAATTGAAGATAGGGTGTACCGACGAATGCCCGTGCGGTACTGGTAAAATGACCACTGAACATCTGCTGCAGAACTGCCCGACATACGAGGATCAGAGAGAGCAGATGTGGCCATTGCTAGTGGAACTGCAAGACAAGCTCTATGGTAGTGGCGAGAGTCTCAGGATGACCGCCGCTTTTTTCGAGAAAATAATGGTTACTGTCTGACTGTGTACGCAGAAGAAGAAGAAGAAGAAGAACTATGCTATGTGACAATTGTTTTAGTCGACTGTAGGTTAGGCATGTGATTACGTTCTGGTAAACTTAATAACATCAACATCGAATCTTTTAAAAGTTCACTGACTACGCCCACTCGGTCAGAAATAAAAAGGTGGAAATTGTATGACCTTGTGAATGAGATTTAATTTTTAATTGAAGATGACAATGTTCACGAAAAGAGCTGGACGGAAGACAGTAGAATAATTGGCATTTGAATACTAAATTTAAAATGAGTAGGTTATGAGTAGGTTATGAGTAGTAATTTCACAATTAGTAGGTTACTCTTTTGTGCGCTCTGAAAAGGACGTTAAGTGGCGGGTTGCAGTAGTTTTCCTCACATTCCGAGCAAGCTGATGAAGGTAGACCAGGGTCGTCTAGGCAGTTATGCTATGCTTGGCTTCATCTGCGTGTCACTCACTACTACTAGAAACAGCCCGTTTCCAAAGAGGGTTTTTAGGAAGCCGAGGTGAGGGTCTTGGCCAGTATGTTTTGTCTGACCCTGACTACCATGTCTGATCAGTATGTTTTGTCTGACCCTGACTAACATATCTGATCAGTATATTGTGCCTGACCCTGACTAACATGTCTGATCAGTATGTTGTGCCTGACCCTAATATGTCTAATCAGTATGTGGTGCCTGATCCTGACTAACATGTCTGATCAGTATGTTGTGCCTGATCCTGACTAAAATGTCTGATCAGTATGTTGTGCCTGACTCTGACTAACATGTCTAACCAGTATGTTGTGCCTGATCCTGACTAACATGTCTGACCAGTATGGTGTGCCTGACCCTGACTAACATGTTTGACCAGTATGGTGTGCCTGACCCTGACTAACAAGTCTAACTAATATATTGTGCCTGACCTTGACTAACATGTCTGATCAGTATGTTGTGCCTGACCCTGACTAACATGCCTGACCAGTATGTTGTGCCTGACCCTGACTAACATGCCTGACCAGTGTGTTGTGCCTGACCCTGACTAACATGCCTGACCAGTATGTTGTGCCTGACCCTGATTAACATGTCTTATCAGTATGTTTTGCTTGACCCTGACTAACATGCCTGACCAATATGTTGTGCCTGACCCTGACTAACATGTCTGACCAGTATGTTGTGCCTGACCAGACGCTAGTCGTCCTCCTCCTTGAACCTGATGAGATCGCCAATGCAATCCAACAGGCAAAGTCACGCACAACCCCGGGAGGAGACGGACTTACCATAGACATCCTTAAGGCGCGCCGAGACTTTCTGGCACTACAACTGTCTCATTTATTTAACAAGAGAAGCGAATCCAGATAAATGGAAAAATTCAAATACTATACTCATCCACAAGAAGGGCGACACAAGACTAATTGACAACTATCGCCCTATCTACTTGCTACCGATGATATATAAAATATTCTCAAAAGTCCTTGTCAACAGAATAAGCCAGCAACTGGACCCACAACAACTCCGTGAGCAGGCTGGATTCAGAAGATAGTTCTCCATTACAGACCACCTACACACAATCCACCAGCTGCTGGAGAGAGCACGTGAACTACGTCTGCCCATATGTCTAGTGTTGATAGACTATGAAAAGTCCTTCGACAGTATTGACATCAATGCCGTAATAAATACCCTAAGAAACCAGGTCGTGGCCGAAAATTACACGAGGATGATCGAGGAAATAAACGTAGGCTGCAGTACGGACATTACTCTGTACGACCGCCCAATAACTGTTCCAGTAGCAAGAGGAGTGGGGCAGGGCAACACAATTTCTCCAAAGCTTGAGAACATCTTCCAACAGCTGAGTTCGGCCGATAGAGGCGTTGCGGACGACATTGTGCTCATCAGCCACACCACCGAGGAGGCACAACACTCCCTGAACGAACTAGATGAGGTCGGTAGATGTGTCGGAGTACGTATGAACAAAAGAAAATGTAATGTCTCCGAAACCCTTACTGCTGCAAATTCAAGATCAAGCTTGGAAATGAGCCTATCGAAGATGTTAGCTTCTGCATATAATTAGGGCAAGAAGTAACGGACACCCACACCCTTGACCGAGAAATCTCTAGAAGAGCTGCAGCCTGGTCTAGCTTCAATACGATAACGCCTATACTCCTGCAGCTGAAAGACACCATTGCAAGGGCGCATCTTTTCAATTCTGCGGTCATACCAGACATAATCTTCGGATGTGAAGTATGGAATCTGCGCAACGCAGATGTAGAGACCCTACGAGCTACCCAGCGAGTGATGGAAAGACGAGTCCTCGGGAAATCGATGAGAGATCGAATCCATAATGCTGAAATAAGAGAACGCACTCTATTTCGGGACATCTTGGAGGCTGAGTTGTCTCGCAATTACCACTTGGCTGGCCAAATTGTGCGCATGCCAGATAACAGATGGACACACAGAACGACGTTCTGGTGGTCATATGATTCTACACGACTACACGGCCGCCCACCAATACGACGGCAAGATAGTCTGCTGAGAGACCTGAGTCCGAAATGGTGCGACACGGCGAAAGATGGGACTGCATACAGGACATGGTTGACTACCTCGCATACGGCACACCCACCGGACTGAAGCCGACGATATTGTATTGCATTGCTGCCGAAGACGGATGTATTGGACCGAAAGGTGCAAATATCGCAGTTAAACTGTAAACTAGCGACACAACCAATTCATTTCTCTGGACTACATCCTGGAACTTGCAACGCCCTGTTCAGGTTTTGATAGCTGGATATTGAGAAAGAACGCAACAGAAGAAGAAGAAGTATTGAATTGTGTTGAATATTGACTTTAACACAATGAGAAACGCATCTTCCTTTACGTCCATAGATTGGTCATTACATTGATGCACGTCAATCATTACATTGATGCACGTCAATCATTACATTGATGCGAGTCAATCATTACATTGATGAGAGTCAATAATTACATTGATGAGAGTCAATAATTACATTGATGAGAGTCAATAATTACATTGATGAGAGTCAATCATTACATTGATGCGAGTTAATCATTACATTGAGGAGAGTCAATCATTACATTGATGAGAGTCAATCATTACATTGATGAGAGTCAATAATTACATTGATGAGAGTCAATAATTACATTGATGAGAGTCAATAATTACATTGATGAGAGTCAATAATTACATTGATGAGAGTCAATCATTACATTGATGCGAGTTAATCATTACATTGAGGAGAGTCAATCATTACATTGATGCGAGTTAATCATTACATTGAGGAGAGTCAATCATTACATTGATGAGAGTCAATCATTACATTGATGAGAGTCAATCATTACATTGATGCACGTCAATCATTACATTGATGAGAGTCAATAATTACATTGATGAGAGTCAATAATTACATTGATGAGAGTCAATAGTTACGAGTTGAATTGATCTCCGTTTGCATGTATTCCTTTATCACGTCATCAATTGAATTCGGTTTTCTAATGGACGGGACGTGAGATATGGGCGCTTTGTATTCTTGTGGATCAGAAAATTCAACGTTGTGCTGCAAAGTACATGACCACAGTTCTGAAGGCAAACATGTTCCAACATTGAATTAAAGATGGTTGTGCATGAGACTAGCAACATTTTCATGTTTAACCATTTGGTACATCATTCCCCACTGCATGTAAATGGAATGCTCTGAAGTAGGTGTATAGTCAATGAGTAAACTGCAATGGTAACACTGTGCCCCTCCTGAAACTAAATAAAGCACAAGAAACTAAATGTAATTAATTTTTATAAAGACATTGTTTATTTTATTTTAACAATGCGGTTTTTAAAACCTTGTAACTACTGTGTACTCGCCCCGACTTTGTTCAGCATGTTGTTGGCGGCCACGATGACAGACGCCTTCAGATCATTGGAGCTTGGAATACCCAGAAAGTACCGCACAGATGGCAAGTTACTCAATTCCAGAAGAATGAAGGCCAAAACCAAAGTGGCTGGCGACATAATTAGGGAACTTGTATTTGCTGACGACTGCGCTCTAATGAGCAACTCAGAACTGAACATGCATGTTGGAATGGACCAGTTCTCTGTGCATACGAAAATGTTGGCCTGACCATAAATGCCAAAAAAACAGAGGTCATGTACCAACCAGCACCAGGCATGCCGTACACAAAACCAGAGACTACAGTCAGCGGGAAGACGTTGAATGCCGTAGATAAATTCACATATCTGGGCAGCACGCTGTCGAGATCTGTCAACCTAGACGATGAGGTGGCAAGCATAATAGCAAAGGCCAGCACAGCCTTTGGTAGAATGCGCTCGATGGTCTGGGCACGTCGTGGCATCAGCGTCAAGACCAAACTCAAAGTCTACCGTGCAACCATCATTCCAACCCTACTATACGCTTGCGAAAGCTGAACTGTATACTCTGGACATGCAAGGAGGTTAAACAACTTCCACACAGGTTGCCTGAGGCGAATATTCCACATCCGATGGCAAGATCGTGTCACTGACATCGAGGTTCTCTCGAGGGCTAACATGCCCAGCATCCATGCACTGCTAGAAAAAGCACGACTAGGATGGGCTGGACACCTCGTCCGTATGTCAGAAGAGCGGCTCCCAAAGAGGCTTCTCTACAGCGAGCTGAGAGAGGGATGGCGCGAGAGAGGGCGCCCAAAGAAACGTTTTAAAGACGGTCTGAAGGACTCACTAAGAAGTTGCCAGATAGACATCGACACCTGGGAATGTCTTGCGAAAAACAGATCTGACTGGAGAAGCGCAGTCAAATCGGGTGTAGCTGCCGGTGAAGATGACCGTGTTGTGAAAGCCCAGAACAGACGCGAGACGCGGAAATCCCGAGCAGCGGGAACACCATCCCCTTCTACAAACCTCGTGTGCCCGATATGTAGCAGATGTTTTCGTGCTCGCATTGGCCTGTTCAGCCACCTGCGCACCCACACCCAACAGGGAAATCTGTGACAAGGATGATGTCGGCGGTCCTCATCGGTCCTCCTCATCGACAACGATGGACAGCTATTACTACTGTCAGATGAGGATTTCAACTTTAAAAACATGTCAAAGTCTAGACATGACTCAATAAATGATGTATGGTACTTTTGTTCTTAGTGTGATATCATCATGTCAATCAAGATTTGCTTCGAGCCCAGCTGTTCTGTCCGCCTCATACCCGCAGACTAAGTTTGACAACACTGGCAAAATCGCCAACACCCCCAGGGGTCAGACAAAATACGAAAATGCTCTGGGTAGTGTACTTTCTATGACCTAGACGGGTGAACGGGCGGCTGGAAACTGGGATAGTCTGAAGAAAGTATGCATTCTAGAGAGTAAAATGAGAAGCTGGAGAATGATATAGTCTGAATAAAGTATACATTCTAGAGAGTAAAATGAGCGACTGGAAACTGTCACATTCTGAAAGAAGTATACATTTAAGAGAGTAAAATGAGCGACTGGAGACTGGATGAGTACTCTTACATTCTCCAACAAACAAGTTAGCAGAACGTACGACCTTTTTGGAAGTTTAATTTCTTGTGCAATCTCCTGACTTCAACAATAAGTACAGGAAAAGAACTCTGGTCTGACTGTTGTTCGCATAATGAGTTAATAGGAGGAAATGTTAACTGATATTATTATATTATTAGTAGAGAAAGCCAGACTTCATATTTCGGTGCTGAAATATTATACACATATTAACCTAGACATATTTTGATATAATCTTTAATATTTTTGCAAATTTGGTTTGACTTTTCGTCTGTTCATATTTAAACTCGTTACAATGAAGCATATGTGATATGATGATGTCAAGTGTATTGCTGTATTGAAAGATGGCTACAATGGACAATCAGCATTCTCTGATCCTTGCCTTAATGATACACTCCACCAGACTATTTTTAGTCTACCTCTTGTTGCTGCTCTCCAACTTATAGAGTTGTCCGCCTCTTATCCGTCTCCCTTCAATCGACATTGTCACCCAGTGTAGATTCCAACAGAGTATCGTGTTTGTCTGCTGTTTATGTTTTTCAGTATTTCCTTTCCCATTCATAATATCGGCATGGCTTCTTTATTTGTTTGCTTTTTTTTTCATTATGTGCGACCCATTCTCCTGTACATCCACATGTAACATGTAATAAACTGGCATTGGTCCCTAGCAGGAGACATACAGCATGCAAAGAGGGGCGAAAGAGAGACGATATTCGACAGAGTGAAGGACTGTCATCTGAGACAATCAACGACGGAACTCATAACGACACACACGATAATAGAAAGTACAGATCCATGTTTGTCAACGTCAAACGACAGAGAACTTGATGATGATGATGCGACATCATGCGCTTTTGCATTTGTGGCTTATGGAACCGTATGTTTTATATATAGGGGTCGCTAACCCCATGCACACCCCTCTATAGTCTCCTTCATGACTTTTTGAATGTTGGGCTGATCATTGTCTCACAGAGACTCAGACGAGAGTAAAAACCTTCTGACACAATATAATCAAATAATGCCTCAAATAAATATTTGACACAGCTTGATATTCCATTCCAGTCAACAGAACAATATGTAGGTATGGCTCAGTTACTGCACCAGGAGAGGAAAACCCACGTTAGCGCCACAAAAACAGAAATGAACCTATATTTACTGGAACAAGTGACAATCCACAGAAGGATGCTTTCATTTGTCATTGCATTGATTCCCGTCAAGATGTTATTGAGAAAGGTGAAAGTCGACGCGTGTTTAACAAAATTAATGACGTCTTTGCTAATAAAGCATTGATTTGCCTTTTTGCACTGAAAAATATCTGATCAAATTTGGATCTCGAGAATATTTTTTACATCTGATAGGCGATATCTATTTAATGAGATGTCATTTAGATAGAACTGCATAATGGAAAAAATACACCCCCCCCCCCCCCCCCCCCCCCCCCATAAAGAAAAAAAAACAAAAAAAAAACTGTGAAACGATATCTGTCCGAGCGTTCCGTGGAGAGTTGTAGAATAATGACTGTACTCAACATCTCAGATTTGACCCGGACGCCTGCCATGATGGAACCCATTGCAATCATTTGAATTCAAGGAAAGCACAGACTGCAGCCGGCATTGCACTCCAGAAACTTTACATGTTACAAAATAGACAGACATGTGGATGTTTGCACTTTATTTCAGAATGCAACAAATGGTAAAATGAAGAACTTGAAGTCTAAAGTCGGATTATAGACATCTCCTGCCAGATCGTATCTACTATGATCATTCGCGTTTCCAAGTTAAGCATAAACTAACCACTATGTCTGCCGAGTTTTCCCAGTTTTTTAGCTTTTGTAGTGGCAATTTTAAAAGTAATAGCTTCTGTCTGATGAGATAGCAAGTCCTTGCACACCCCTCTTTAAACGCATGTTGATTCAGGCCTGGAAAGTTATTGTGGGTTTATATTTGTCAACTCGGGCACCAATCGAGTAAGATCGTTTGTATATTTAGTACACGAGTACGTCTTTCAAATAGAAATTACAAGGCGTGTTCAAATGAAACAGGACCTAACTGCACCAAGTGAACATACGTACCATGCGCATGATGACGTCACTTCTTGGGTATACATCACATACCAACCGTAAGGTTTGCAAAATTTCATCATTCTTCGACTCATAGTTTCCTCAGCAGACCGTTGAAAACATGACACGTGAATTCGTGAATTCGTTCAGAGTTAATCAGCGAGCGGTAATTCGGTTTCTAACGGCTGAAGGATGTCGACCAGTTGACATTCATCGAATCGCAGAATGCAGGCAAGTGTATGGTGACAAAAGCGTGTCGAAGGAAGCAGTGAAGAACTGGCCAACGATGTTTAAAGAAAGACGTGAGTTGAAGAAATATCTTCCGAGACCAGGGCAGGTGTATATTGTTGCGTCAGAAGACGCCATCGCGAAAATGTATGCAGCAATTCGGATAGGCCATCGCCTCAGCTTACGTTCGCTAGCAGAGTCATTCGCTGCGTCGCTAGTGATGGTTCAAATGGTGGTTAGCAAGAAACTGAAGAATTCGAAGATGTGTTCACAATTGGTACCCCAGTTGCTGACCAACCACCATAAGGAAGAACGCATGTAATGGAGTTTGAACCATTTGCTGCGATACGAAGAGAAGTGGTATTCGTTTCTTTTGCGCATAGTGGTAAGTGAACACGCCTCGGTCGACATCTTTCAGCTGTTAGCCACCGCATCCCCAATTCCTGATCAACTCTGGACGATTCCATATCACACCAGCCATTTTGTTAACGGTCTGCTGAGGAAACTATGTGTGGAGGATAATGATAGTTTACAAACTTTACGGTTGATATGTGCTGTATACGCAAGAAGTGACGTCTTCATGGGCATCATTTGTATGTTAACTTGGAACAGTTATGTCCAGTTTAATTTGAACACCCCTCGTATAGGAACAAATCAGGCTGCATTGAATTTGAAGACCAGATAATTCACAATAAGGTTGACAAAGACAACCTTATTCTAATGCAATTTATCCTCATACCAATTTCTAATGATGTTTTCTGTGTCCATCATTGGATTGACATCCCCTGTAGCTATCTCAATGACCTGTTTACGTGCTTTGTTTAATGTTCCGTGGAGTTGATTAAAGCCGCCCCGCTTGGTAGCATTGGCTGCATTGTTTGGTGTGGCGCGTAATTGAATGGTTGTCAATAATCAATGCAATCATTTGCAGCTCACCGTTGAGCATAGGTCTTCAACAAATGCACGTGAAGTTATCAAATGTTGACCTGGTCATATCTATTGACATTTTTTTGGCTTAACGTCTTTACCGAATGGGGAGCGGGGGGGGGGGGGGGGCTGCAGTCCGTCCCCAGCTGTCATTGGCCGTCTCTTGCACCATGGCTGTTATGTATACATTATTATTTGCTCCTTTTCGGGCCCCGTAAGCAATTGATCGTATTCCATTTTTATTTTGATTGCAATTTCTCTGCTAAAATTTTGCTTCATAATACAAAATAATGATATACTCTGTGACGTGATAGATGTCCTTCAGACCTGCTATCTTATACTGACACTCTTCATTTAGCTTATATCACTGTTTAGTCTGTGTTGTTCTGTTTTAACCTGGTCCTTGATAAAGGCCTTCTATTCAACTACGTCGACTGGCATGTGTGAAACGTGTTGTTATCGTTCTTTTGTACATTGAGTATTTGAAGTTTCCTTGTATTTACACGTGAACAGTCCGGTTCACGAGAGACGTTTATCTATCTCGTGAACCGGACTGTTCACGTGTAAATACAAGGGAAACTAAATACTAATGTACAAAAGAACGATAACAACACGTTTCACACATGCCAGTCGACGTGTTGAATTGAAGGCCTTTATCAAGGACCAGGTAAAACAGAACAACACAGACTAAAACAGTGATATAAGCTAAATGAAGAGTGTCAGTATAAGATAGCAGGTCCTGAAGGACATCTATCACGTAACAGTGTAATGTGCCTCAGTTGTGAGTATTCTTCTATAGCTGCCGTTCTGGTTTTCGCGGTAAACGTTCAAAATGCTGTATTTGTAAAAGTTTGACTTGATTTGGTTAGAGATATAAGCTTATGTATGCACTTTTTGACCTAAAAGATCCCCACACACCCCACGTGACATGTTTAATTTAATTCAGCCTGCCCGCACCACGTGACAACGACGACATAGCACGCAAGGCGGCCATCATTGTCACGAGGGATAGCACTTGACGATATAGTTAAATGTAAAGATTACAATTTTTTTACCTCTATCTTTCGGAAGGAAACAAATTATTGGAAAATAAGGAATGTCAATGTGACAGTTCATGTTAGAGATTGTGGTTTCCGAGTCAAATATAAACGATAAGAATTATCCGAAGAATAGAGCCCAGATCTGCCAGGTTTCACTGATCGCAATGCACCACAGTAGAGCCCAGGTTTGTTCGAGACGCGTCTCCATTTTATTTAAGCAAAGTGGCCCGCGACCCCCATTTTATTTTAGCAAAGTGGTCCACGAGCCCATTTATAGAAGCAAAGTGGCCCACGACCCGATTTATTGAAGCAAAGTTGCCCACGACCCCCATTTTATTTAAGCAAAGTGGCCCACGACCCCATTTATAGAAGCAAAGTGGCCCACAACCTCCATTTTATTTAAGCAAAGTGGCCCACGACCCCATTTATAGAAGCAAAGTGGCCCGCGACCCCCATTTTATTTAAGCAAAGTGGCCCACGACCCCATTTATAGAAGCAAAGTGGCCCACGACCCCCATTTTATTTAAGCAAAGTGGCCCACGACCCCCATTTTATTTAAGCAAAGTGGTCCACGACCCCATTTATAGAAGCAAAGTGGCCCACGACCCCAATTTTATTTAATCAAAGTGGCCCACAACCCCCATTTTATTTAAGCAAAGTGGCCCACGACCCCATTTATAGAAGCAAAGTGGCCCACGACCCCCATTTTATTTATGCAAAGTGGCCCACGACCCCATTTATAGAAGCAAAGTGGCCCACGACCTCCATTTTATTTAAGGAAAGTGGCCCACGACCCCATTTATAGAAGCAAAGTGGACCACGACCCCCATTTTATTTAAGAAAAGTGGCCCACGACCCCATTTATAGAACCAAAGTGGCCCACGACCGCATTTATAGAAGCTAAGTGGCCCACGACCCCATTTATAGAAGCAAAGTGGCCAACGACCACGATACATTTAGAAAATGCCTTTTGATAGGATAAAAGAAAACACATCAAAAATTAGATTTGTCAGTATTTTATAACTCAATCTAATTTTAACTTACGACATATTGAATGTGATGATTGACATTGTAACTCGTTAACAAGCTTCAAAATTGAGGGTCTTTGTTAAAGCCAACCTCATGTCATTCTCAACATCTGATCTGTTCCCTCTTTTGGTTTTCAAATAAAGAAACATTAAAAATCCACTCTCACAGAGATGTGTAGAAGCAAAGGAGAGTGAAACTCGAAACGCAAGCATGGGAACATTTGGGTGTGACTGATACATAGCACACCAGAATTGAGTCAGAATTTTTACATGAAATATGTTGATGGATCTGCAAGGCGTCAGTTCAAAGAAGCGGGATCATTGGATCTGTATTGCGTACACATTTCATGGACTTGAGAAAATGAAATCTAAACCGCATGATTTCTGGATTACGCAATCGGTTCATCTGATTGGTTTCAGAAACAAACGATTTATTATATTTTGCAGAATTCTCTTACTTAAACAAATCTCCGTGCAAGACGCGAGGACGTTATATTTTGTTTTCCCCCAAGAAACTACTAACACTCTGGGGTCTGCGCGTTCATGTATATGACTAAGGATCGCTTCAGTGTATCCCTGGGAACACAACATATAAAAATACTCATATTTGTATGGTTAATATTGGATATTTAAAAATAATAATATTATTCAAACTTTTTCAAGACACCGATTAAAAATGAAAATTGCTTTTAAATCACTATTTTTTTTTAGTTGACTGTTTA